>RJWT010033930.1:0-13789 GCA_004365215.1 Cuniculus paca
ACTGGTTGGCAGGCAGGAGCTGTGCAGTCAGACAGCTGGGTGTAACTCACCTGTCCACCTGATATGCTGAGATCTTGGGCAGAAGAGCCCTCTCTGAGCCTCAGTTTCTTCATCTGTTATAAGAGGACCATGATCCAGCTGACAAGGATGATGCCCATGAGGAGCCCAGCCAGGGGTGGGTGACAGGGAGTGACTTTTACAGATGGCAGCTGTCATGACAATGACAAGGGTTCACAATGTCCTCCTCTCCTCTGGGAAGCCTTCCAGCTCACTGGAGTCAGAGTGTGACGCCATCTCTGAGTGTCACATCACCTTTCGAAGGTGGTTCTTCCAGCCATCCTCGCACAGTGTGCTAATGATTCACCTTACTATAGGCCATCCTTTTGCTGACCACCCACATCTAGCTTCTAGCTCCTCCCCTTGTGTTCCTGGTCCCAACTGTCACTTGAAAATGGCTTGTCCACTTATGACTCACCAGATCATGTACACTGTGAGGGAGTCCTGCACACCGCCATGGTCCTGGTATCAGGGAGCCCACAGTAAGTGCTCCAAATATGCTGTACTTGCCTAGTGACCGGCGGAAGACCCATCTCCTGGAAAGTGGGCAATGGGGCTCAAGCCTGCTGTGGCTGACTCATGAGGGCCCGCTGGGATAGAGGCACTTTGCAGAATGGACAGTCACCCACATGCCACAGGCCGGGGAACAACTGCATCGTGGAAGAGCTCTCTCCTTTTAAGACACGAGGATTCAGCAAAACTACCCTGTGTCCTTTCACTGAACTACAAGCCTCAGGTCACCAGGGGTGTGGGAGAGGAGTAGGGAAATGGCCTCCCATGGGAAGGCAGACTCCCCCAAGTTCTTCTGCCTGCACCTGGCAACCCAAGCAAATCAGAGGCTGTGATGAGTAATACAGCTGCAGCTCTGTGACCAGTCAGACCCCTGGCGTAGCCCACAGAGGATGGGAGCCAGGGGAGTCACCCCCTAACACCCACAGGCTAGAGAGCACATAGCCATGCACACCCTTAACCCAGACAGCCCTAAGGCCCGATGGCACCAAGGACGCAGGCAACTTTCCTCTCCTCCCCTGACTTCCGCACTGTAGATTTACAAGCCCAACACTGCTTTTCTCTGCTGCTTTGCATTTAATTAGGTGTCCTAATAACAATGGAATTGCAGAAGTACTTATATCACTTTGAATTAGTGGTGCAGCTCCTTCTAACTTCTTTAAAATTTTTTTCATATATCATTTTTTAAAATAGAGCTCATTATTTTAATTATATCCATTTAAATGTACAGTGGAGTCCTTGGATATTCTCAGCACGAATCATTAGGTATATTAGTGAAAAAGCACTCGGAATCTATCTACATGCTGACACTCCATAATCTATTCTATTTGTGTCGCTGTAAAATAGATTTATATATAGATAACTACAAAATAGTTGCTCAAGATATGCTATGAATTTTATATTTAACCCAAGTCACACTTCAACATAAAATCCAAAGTTGGGCACTAAAGAGTATTTTTCAGTGAGTTCCTGCTGTCTGTAGTCACTGGTTACTGCTTTTTACCTGGCTTCCAGAAGAGAAGCCAGAACAGATAGAGCTCTGCCCGTGGAATCTCTAAGAGCTCTGATCTTTCTCCCAGGCAATGGTTCTCAAAGTGTGTTCCCTGAAGGCCTAGGGGTTCCATGGCAATGGCTGAGAGGCGCTAGGATGGGCAGGGTTGCAGGGGTAGGGTTCTAAGATCCCACTGCCTTGACCTTCAAATAGGCACAGCTTTGCTTTTTGCCTGACATATGTACATCTGGGTTTCTTCCTCCCTGTGGTGGGGTAAAAGATATGTGCATGTCCTAATCCCAGAATCTGTAAATGTGACTATATTTAGAAAAAGGGTCCTCATAGATATAATTAACTAAAGATGCTAGGATAACAAATGTCACTATAAGACATTGGGAGATTTGTGACAGACAAAAGAGGAGAAGCCACAGAGAAGAAGCCATGGCTATGTGACCATAGAAGTAGAGACCAGAGCAGCATGGCCACAAGACAAGGAATGCTGGCGGCTCCCAGGAGCAGGATGTATTTTTCCTAAAGGCCTCCAGAGGGAGTGAGACTGTGCCACACTTTAATTTGGACTTCAGTCCCCAAGAACTATGAGAAAATAAATTCTTGTTGATTCAAGCTACCTAGTCTGTGGCACAAGAGTCCCTCTTATCTGCAGGGGAGACATTTCAAGATCCTCTAGCGGAAGCTTGAAACTGGGTAATACCAAGCCTTATGTATACTGTTTTTTTTTTCTTCTATGTTTTTCAACACACATCATCAGACTAATTTGTCCTTCCATGTTTTATACCCTGGTACCTCTTTTGCATTGCTACTCTTGTACTTGAGGCCTTTATTAAGGAAAAACAAGATTACAAACACAAGAGCTATGATACTGAGACAGTAGCTCTGATAACCAAGACAGTTACTAAGTGACTAATGGGCAGGCAGCGCATACAGCTTGGATACCCTGGATGAAGGTATGATCCAGGTTCTGAGCAGAATGGAGAAGGATTGTGAAAGATTTCATCATGTCATGCAGAGCAGCAGGTAACTGAAGACTCAGGTATTGTTTATTCCTGGAACTTTTCATTCTAATTCTTTTGAACTGTAGTTCTGAAACCATAGACGTGAATGTGTGGAAAAGGGGCCACTACTGTAATTTGTTATCATGGCCATAGGCAACTGATACATAAGACTAAATTTAAAAACACGGCTCCAAAGCAGTTAAGGTTATAAACCAAGCTTTCCACTAGCTTCAGTTTTCATTGACTTTGCTCTTATTCATCCCTCACACCGTGTTTGGCCCATACACTGTGCCTGAAAAGTAGCACAGACAATCCTCTTCCTCTGAGGTTTAAGTGCTCATACCCACTCACTACACCTGGGGTTCAAAAGAGCCCTGCGGCCACACAGGGGGACCAAAGCACAGATCGGGCCTGTGTCTGTCTGTTCACTTCCACATCCCAGCACTAGCACAATGCCCAGCACATAGCAGCAACCTGATACACACAGTGGATGAATGGCATGCCAACATCACCCACCTTGAGTGACTAATTTAGTCTGAAAAACATTCTTCTGGTTCTCATTCTGTTACCACTAAGCCCTGGAGCCTAAGACAGAGCAACCGAGAAACTTACCAGTGGACCTGAGCCCCCAAGGACATGCCATTTCCAGGCAAATTGGAGCAAGTGTCCCAGGTGACACTAGGTGCCCAAGAGTTAGTCAATGTTTCTAGGCACAATTTCTGCATCATTCCACCAAAATGCTGGCACCAAGTTACAGTAAATATAGTAAGTCCTCTGCACCCTGGACGTCAGTCCTGTTTCTGCTGCTGATTCCCTGTGCTGTCCTGCCTGGGGCTCCATTTCTTTAAACTTTTGTTTCCTCTTGAAGTTGGACCTTGTGTTGTCCAGGCTGGTCTCAAATGCCCGGACTTAAATGATCCTCCAACCTCAGCCCCCCAAGTAGCAGGGACTATAGATGTGCACCACTACACTTGATTCCTGGAACTGAGTTTTACCATCTACACAAGCTGGAATTTCCTTATAGATACCAAACCTTTACCCAGCTGGGTTTGTGGGTCTCCCTGCACAGACAGGGAGCAGAGCATCCATATATGCCCCCAGACTCAGTCTGCTTCCTCCAAAGGAAACATTTAGTTTGGTACCTCACCCACCTGAAATGATATTAAGGATGGGGAAAAATCTTTTATCATGGTATGCAATAACACCTTGCTTAACTTCTTCTAGAATAAAACTTTATTAAAAGACTCCACTCCTTAGGAATGAGTGACCTAGTCTCACGCTGAGTTTAAATACATTCTCCAAGAATGCATGGCTGCATGAGATGTGAGATGAATTAATGCACGCGCTGTCACGACTCTAAGGCCCATAGTTACCCTGCTGCATAGGCTGCCCACAGCCCAAATCCTCCCATTCTACCCCTGTTCCCAGTCACCAATTATCCAAGAGCGAATGACCACTATGACTTCCAGGTCTTGGTGGCCTTCTTCTTGTCAATTTTTCTTAAGTTGCCTCATCAGAGCTGCTCCTCTGAGGTCTCCCGTGACACTGTTAAATCCAATGGTCCTTTCTCAGCTACCATCTGATGCATCCTCTATCAGCAACCTTTGACAGCCCCCCACCTCCTTTGTCCAACTCTTCCCTCACTTTGCTCTGTGTCACCTGGGGGCCTCCACTTCATGGCCACTCCTTGCCTTGTGTTGAAGCCTCTTCACCTCTCAATCCTCTTCTGCTAACATGGCCCAAAAATCAGTGCTGGAACCTTTCCTAGGTTTACCCCTACTCACCTCCTTAGGGAGATGGTGAAAGTACATACTTTTAAGTATTAACTTGGGGATGATGAATCTCAAACTGTATCTCCCTGAACTCTGAACCTGCACAAACAACACATGCTGGCATGCCTAATTGGTTCCTCAAATTTAACAAATCCCAAACAGAGCAACTGTTATACCCCTCCCCCCTCAGGAAAATAGTTCTCTCTCTCGGTCTAGTGCTCCTTCTACCAAATCTTGTGGTCTAAGACAACACAATCAGATAACCACAGTCTTCTCTGCTTTGGGTGATAGTAATTCCATCCCTCCAGCTGACTCAGTAATCCTTTCCATTCTCTCAGCCCCTATAAAGTCCACTCCCTCGGTCCCTATTATGAACCTACCAGCAAATCCTGCCAACTCCACCAATAAAAATGTCCAGAACACCTGACCATAACCACCCCACACTACCATGCTGCTTCAAGCCACCTTCCCCTTTCTCTTGCAGTCCAGTCAAAGTCAGAGTCAGTCTGTCTGTCTATCTCTCTCCCCAACCCATTGACCCATGCAGCCGCCACTCCCACTGTTATGAAATCTACAGTGAGCCAGCAGCCAAAGAGACGCCATTACAATAAGCCAGGTGAGGTCCCTCCTGGGTCAAAATTCATTTGTGGCTCCTCAATATTTATCCAGCCAACATCCTCTTTTAACTCTCTGTCTACTTCATCATGTTTCCCTGTCTAGAAAGTGGGCTACAAGAGAACAGAGCTTGATCTTTTTCTTTACTGCACCCAACACTGTGGCATGTGGCAGACGGTCAGTAGGAGCCTGTTCACCAAATGAGCCAGGCAAGGTCAGTGCTGGCACCATGTGATACCCTCTCTGCAGTCAGTCCATCACCAGCACCTTTACTGTCAATGATTCCACCACTTCAGTGAATGGAACAGGGGCTTCTTTTGACCCTTACATGTTTCATGGAAGCCAACTTTGTGAATAAGTGAAGTTTATTCCTTGAGTGTCAAAGTCTCAGCCTTTCTGCTAAAGACTTTCCTAAATGTAACATACTCTTGTTACCTTCTGAAATGCCAAGAGAGCGGAGCCTGGTTATATCCCGACAGCCTGTCTTGAGAAGGCAGAGTCACCAGGATGAGCACTGATTAGCACAGCCTCAGGCGCTCAGGGGACAGGCTGGCTGTCCCTCTGCCCGTCACACCAGAGGTTCTAGAAATGCTGCACCCATGTTTAATGGGCCCTGCTCCAAACTCCTACCTTCCCCCTAGGGATTTCTGTAACTGGCCAGGGCTCTGCCTCTTGCCCCACCACTTCTGCAGCCCTGTGCCCGGACTCCCCCTCCCCACCAGGCATCTGCCAAGGTCCGCTGAACACTTCTAACCAGAAAATGACCAGACTTAAACATGCCAGGATATGAGGTAGAAGTGAGGCTGGTGCTGATGTGGGGATGTTGCAAAAGGCAAGAAGGGGGCAATGGTGGCAGCTTCAACACTAGCCCGAGAGAGCTGAGGAAGAAGACCTAGAGTGAGACCTTAGGCTAAAAGCACGGGAAAATGAGCCTGGCTCTGTCCTCATTCACTATGTCGCCCAAGTTTCAAATCCTCATGCCACCACCTGTCCCTTAGTAAACCTCCAAACTGTCTACACTTCCAGTTCTGTCATGTATCACTGATACATTTTAATAAATAGTCAAGCAGCAAAGATTAAATAGATTAAAACTATTAACCTATTAAACAACTCTTAACAGTCTAGAAACTCAAAATAACCTACAATGCATTAACATATCATTAGTTTGAGATAATTCTTAGGTACTTAATTTTCAATGCACTGTGTCAGCCCCAATGCTGGGTAATACTGCAGTTCAGCAAGATGGCATTAAGACTTAAATATTAAGAGTAAATTCTCTGGTTAATTGAAACCTAAAGTGGGGAGAAACGAGAGACCTGGGCAACACATCAGTGACAAACTCCGAATTTCAGCTAGGTGGGGCTCTACGGTTAAAGCTGGGACCTTCTTTCATGGGTCCTGTGGCACCGATGAGGTTGGACATTAAAAGGAATTAGTGTTAACAGCATTTTAAACAGACATGCAGCCTTCGTTTTCCAGGGGTCTGGCAGCGGCATAATTCTGATCCGTTAGCCCTGTTCTCTGCAAAGCCCCCTCCTCCCGTTGTGCTCTCGCTCACGCATCTGTCCACCTTGCAGACACAGGCGGGTGTGGGATGGAGGTCACTGAGGGGTCCATGCGCATGGCCTCTCCAGGGAAGAGATCCTCCAGGGCACACACGGGGTCCCATGCAGACCCAAGAGGACAGGCAGTTCTATAACAGAAGAGCGAGGCTATCCCCACATCCTTATACAGGACATATAAACAAGATCTGCACGCTCCCTCTGCCCACCAACCTTCCTTCCTGCTGAGGCTGTCATTTGGCACCTTTCTGTCATTTGATGTCCAGCTCCTCCTAGGAATGACAGGATGAAGAAGCTCCCCAGTAGAACGGCTGCTCCATCCCGACTCTGCTCATGTCACCAGCAGATGGGCTGCGGTCCCTGCCACATGCTTCACACTCCAGCCACTGCAACTGGCCTCCTTCCCTCCACTTTCCAGTCCTCCCATTGTGCACCACGCCAGGGTGTGTGATGGCCCCTCAGTTGTGACCAAGGCACTACCCAGGGACACCCAGCCCAGGCTCGCTCGCAGGCTGGTGGTTCACTGCCTGGATGTACCACTGAGATTCCCTCATCTATGGTCCAGCCTCAAAGTTGCTTGGGGATGAGGAACTTGATGTAGGATTTGCTGCCAGGTTTCCTAACCTGTTCACACCTTCAGTTCATCATGTGTAATTCAGAGATGATAATACTGACCACTAAGGGTGGTACAGAAGATTAAAAGACAGATGTGTGTATGGTACCCAGCATGGCGCCACATACAGTCTGCCCTCCACATCGACCAACTACAGATCGAACATGTTCAGGAAAAAAACTGCAACTGTATTGAACGTGGACTGATTTTTTCTTATCATGAGTCCTTAAATAATGCAGTAGAACAACCATTTACATTGCATTTATACCATGTTAGTACTGTAAGTAACTGAGAGATGATGCAAAGTATATGGGGGGATATGTACAGCCTACGTGCAGATACTGTGCCATTTTCCTTAAGGGACATAAGCCTCCTCAGAATCGGTATCTGGTGGGATCCCAAGCACAGTCCCATACAGACACCAAGGGACAACTGTACACAACAGTGGTTAAAGTAAAAGTAAAAGGTGGTTCTTTCTTTCCATTCCTACAAAACACTCCCCAGACTAAAGGTGAGAAGTTTGGTCAAACCATGAAAAATGATAAACTCTTGAGTCATTGATAGAGCACTTCCCATATGAACGTAGAACAACTTTCAACCTGCATGAGAACAAAAGGAGTTGTGGGTGCAGCTGACCCCCAGGCGGCAGCAGCAGGAGAAGAGGACTGGGGACGCACCACAGCCAGGCTCCCTGCAGGAGCGGCAGGCAGGAGTGATTCGGGAGGGTGTGGGGCATCCCACCGTCTCTATCACACTCCACAGAGAGTGTGCAGGAAGTGCACGCTGAGTGTCAGACTTCCTCTCCTGCTACCAGGGCTAGACAGATGGTGAGGCTGCATCAAGCTATAGCACGGGCTTCTCAATTCAAGGCCTTTGTCATGAGGGGTCCGAGAAGCAACAGACCAGTCCTCCTAGCGACCACTGACGCCTGTGCTTCTTCAGGACGAGGCCAGATCCTGCGTGTGCTCTAAACTGACAACCCCAGGTTCACCAGAAGAGCTTAATTTGCTCATAGGAGATGAATAGCACTTATACTGCATGGCTGGGCCGAGCAGAGAATCCCTATGGGATCCACTCAATTCCCTTTGCAGGGTCACCCTCAAGTGCCCTTTGGCAAAAATGACTCTGAATGGACGTTTGCATTTTGATAGCTGTCTCCAGAGACCATGGCTAAAGTTGCCTCTGAATTTTCCAGAATTTGCCCTATTTACAGAGCCTAGGTTTGATGGTAGCTGATTAAGTAGAATGAACTTTGCTCACCAAAAAGTAACTGGCCCTTTTGGAATAAGCACGTGAGCCCCCAGAGGCAACCTGCAATTCATGGCTTTGCGGACGTACTTGGCCCAAAGTTTGGTAGGGTGAGAATGGCCATTTCTGGACATCAAATCTGAGCTCCATCAGCAGGAACAGAAGCCTAGAGTCAAGATGAAGATGTCTCCTGGCGAAAATATACCAGTTCTCAAAGAATTCATTCTGCTAATACCATCTGTAACTGTCCACTGACCAGTGCTGGGCACACTGTTACTGTGCAATTTTGTGCAAATGAAATTAATTTGTTTAGGACAACTCTTACTTGGCTGTTGAAACCAAAATGCTCAACAAAAAAACATTATTTCAAGAATTATGCAGCCACATACACATGGTTATGATTAAATGATCCTCTGGTGAAAGATCCTGGCTTAAGGCTAAGACTCAACTAGATCCATAGCCATTCACTGTTTGGGTGGCCCTGGGCAAGTCTGTCACCAATTGCCTCTGGAGAAGAAGGACACCTGTCACTACTTCACAGGGCTGCTGGAAGGAGCAAAATTCCAAGTGGTTCCTGATTTTACACAGTCATGGCCAAAATCCTGACCACTACCTCCAAGGACCTAAGCACTCACACTGGCCTCGTCCCTGTAGCTCTAACGCACATTGGTACTCTGGCCTTTGCACTTGTTGTTGTCTCTGCCTGGAATGCACATCGCCCTGTGACTACCAGGCTCTGTCCCCCATCTCTGTCGGGTCTCCTCCCCAGCAATGGCATTCCTGACTAACCAAACTGAAGAGGAAACACCCGCTCCAGGTCTCCCGATCTCCCTCTCTGCTTTCTCCCACAGCACTGGACACGTAACATCCGAAGAGCTAATATTTTAGGTATCTGTCACATCTGACCCACTCCCATCATCAACTCTGTGAGGGCAGAGAATTCTGTTTTGCTCAGTTCCGTACCCCCAGCACCTAGGGCAGTGCCCAGCACTCAGGAAATACTTGTGGAGTGAATGAATAAGACTCGGTTTTACCATCTCACCATCATCTCCAAACAACCTCCAGCCTCCAAGACCCTGTTCACTTGTTAGCTACCAGGGAGCAATGAGTCACTTAACTTTTATCCTTGCTTCCTTTTCATGGAGACAAGCGGCTGGACTAGATTATCTATGGAGTGCTTTCCACTCTGCCGAGCTTCAGCCAATAAGAAAGGCATGATTCTCTACAACGGCAAGCCTGCAACTGCATTTACCTGATTGTAACAGCTGCATCTTTTACATTTTCCACAGTTCAGGCCCTGCAGGCCCCCTGCCTCTTACAGCAAGTGAGGTCTGGCTACCACTGTCCCTGTGATTTGTAACCTGCACACCAGGTCAACATTAACCTTGAGAGCGAGATCACTGGTCTTATAAAACTGACTCAGGTTAGGTTACAGGGAAGTAAAGCAAACCACATTTGGTTGTTTCTTAAGATCAGGAACACCATTGCTCCTTGTCCCCCTCAATTTAACACTAATTCCTTAGCAGCCCATGCTGTTGGTTTTGGGGTCGAGCCAGAAGCCCTCTGGAGAAATAGCAAAATTGTGTTTTCCAGGCCAAAAGGCAGGCACTGAGAGGAAAGCAGAGCTTGGCGTAGTAACAGTGTGTGCCGTGGCACGGGTGGGAGCAGAGGCCACGTCAGAGGGGCAGGGTCCTTCAAGGGCGTTCCAGCCCACGGCCCTCTAGCCTGCTTCTGAGTCTGAGGAGCTTTAAGCCCTTTACTTCTCCACTGGAAACAGACTACATGAGCTCTGATGCCCTGTGCCCACCCATCTAAGCCCCATGTGGCCAGTGCCAAAGTCACCAGTGGTACCAGCAGAAGCCACCACTAACATTGTCTTGGTGCTTGCATGTGGCACTCACTTATCAGACTATCGAGTCACTATCTAGCCACACCGGGTTAACTCACAGGACACTGTTGGTAGCCACAGAATCAGCAGCACTTCACGGGGTCCCTGCCCTCTGATGGGCTGCCAAGCTCTGGCACAGTCTCCAGCCATGCCAGGCTCCTAGAACTCCCTGTAACCAGACACATCACATCCAGAAGCAGCAGGGGATGCCAGGCAGTGCACACAGCAGGCCAATGAAGCCTGGGCGAGCAGCTCCACAGCTGCCTTCCAGGGAGGCGGTCTTGGGCCTGTCAACCTCTCTGCACCTCCACTTCTCTTCTGTAAAGTGGAGTAATACAAGTACCTGCCTTACAAGGCTGCTCAGGAGATGGCACACAATGAACAAACAAATGCCTCAGTGCAGTTCAGAGCCTGGCGAGGACACGCTGATTACATGGCAGTGGCTGTTAAAAGGAATTTGTGTTCACACCTCAAATCATACATGATCCAAAGGTTTGGGTTGGCCCTTCCTGGTGTATGTTATAGAGCCATGGTAATCACACAGGACTTGGCCACTGAGAATGTGTGGTGGAAAGCCCATGGTGACCACAGAGAGAAGAGACACTGCATAGGAAACACACTGTCCCTCTGCTGAATGGGCAGCATCTCTAATCAATCTCTGCACTCTTCCCCTACTGACTGTGATTTGAGAGTACTGAATTCATAGAAAAACCCCTGCTGTCCTCTGAAATTTCACACCAATTCACAGGCATGGGAGAAGTTTACGCATTACAGAATGAGGACAAGGACCATGTCCCACAAGAGTGATGTGAGGGCCCAGGCATGGTGAGACAGGCCTGTAATCATAGCACTCTGGGAGGCTGAGGCAGAAGGATGCTGTCTAAGCATCTCTGCACTTTAGCAAAACTGTATCTTTAAATTCAAAAGGATGGGGGCCATTGGGGATGGAAGCAGATGGAGCCTTCATCTCTTGGTTTACCGATGTGGATCTGGTACTTTGAACAGAGCCTGCAAAAGCTACCCATATGTCTTCTGGATGAATGAACTTACATCTGGTCCACTGGAATCTGCAGCATACAGCACTGAGCACACCATGGCCAGCACCCAGTGACCGTGGATGGAAGGTGCTACCATCTGCTCAACTTGTGCTTAGCACAGCATCACTGTATGGGGGAACTCAGCTCCAGCAGGTTCCAGGCCTGATGCGGCCTCTCACTCATCAATCACCCTGGGAGGGATCTTTCCTTAAAAGCTTGACTCTCCCCATATGCACACTGAGAGGGTGGATGAGATAAACTTCAAGGCCTCTTCCAGTCCTGACCTGCTGTGATGTTTACTCTTCACTGTCAACTTGATTGGCTTGAGAGGTACCTAAGGGGTTAATAAAGTACACTTCCGTATGCCTGTGTTGAGTCACAGGCCTATGACCTTAGGACTGTATCAGATCCTAGGCTCCTTCCTCTTGGGCTTTCTTATGGGTTGATACATTGTGTCAACTTGAGCAGTTTAGAAGTTTAACAGAGAGACTCAGCAGGGAGCCAGGGTTCTTACTCTGTAAATATCCTCATCCTGTGCAAAGGAGGGCAAGGACATTTTGTGAGTGTTACACCCATCCTGAAGGTGGGGGGGGGGGCCTGTGTACAATGTAAGGGATGGAGAAGAGGCTTGCATTTGGCTCTTTCGCTCTGGCTGCTGCCTTGAAGTGTTGCCCCAGTGCCATGCCACCCTGCCTTGGAGCCAGCTGATTATGGACTGAAACCACCAAGAACTGTAAGCTAAATAAACCTTTTCTTCCCTAGTTTTGGGTGTCAGATGTTTGTCTCAGCAATGAGCAAAAAGTGACCAAGACAGAATTTGGTACCAGTGGAGTGGGGTTGTTGCTGTGACTGTACCTGACCACATGGTTCAAGAGCCTTTGGGAATGGCTTGTGGGAAGAGTCTGGAAAGACTCAGAGATGTTGCCTGAAAGAGAAGCCCTGGAGCAGCTTAAGCTGTTCTGTAAGGGAGATTCCAGTCAGAGCTTAGGAGACCAGAAGGCTGATAGAAATCCTGTCAGTAGAGACCAGGCTTGGGAGATTTCTGCTGGAAAGAAGGGCTGCATTGGGTGCTGGACTCCAGATGATGAGTGTTATGGCTTGGCAGAAAGTTTCTCTTCATTTTGCTCATGTCCAGAGACTTTGCCTGAAACTAAGATTAAGGATGGTGAACTGAGTAAGCTCGCAAAAGAAATTTCAAGGCAGTCAAATGTTGAGGCTGTGGCATGGCTATTGTTGGGGGCTTTTAGCCAGATTTACATTGTGAACCAAGAGCACAGAACCCAGCAGGGTGATTTGAAAGATGAGTTTGACCAGAAAGGAAGCTCCAGTAAAGCTATGGACTGTAAAGATAAAGCTGGGACCTCGATTGCTGAGGAACAGAGAAATAGAAAAGATGACCTGAAGGCAGTGCAAAAAGCAGCAAGTCTCGAACCTTTGCAGCTTCCAAACTGCAAAGGTGAAAGACTTTGCTGTGAGGAGAAAGCCTTAGAGCACCACGTTCCAGAATGGCAGCAGAGGCCCCAAGAGGTTCCAGAATGGTGGCAACACAGAAAATCTGTTCCTCACTATCAGGTTCAGAGTGCCCAGCGATCCAGGCACTCGACCCCTACAGCCAAGAGAGAGGAAAGCCTGGCTACTGCTCCAGCTAGCAGCAGACCTCGGCATCATCCATGTGGTGCTGGTTTTAGGTGCACACAGAATGCACAAGTTCTGAGGTTGAAAAGGCTTCCACCCCGATTTCAGAAGGCCTGGAGAGCCATGCAGTTTGCCCCTGAGAGTGCAGTGTGTGAAGCTGTGAGGGTGAAGCCAAAGGTGCAGTGGAGACCGCAGAAGTTTGGAAAAGCCAGGAACATGGATCATCTAAGGAAACCTGCAGTGGGGGAGCAGAGCCAGCACAAGAGAGATGCCACAAGATCAGTGACCACTAGAAGTGCCATAGGGGTGGAACCACACAAGACCTTTGAAGCTCATAATTTGCCACAGATTGCTTCAGAGGCTGGACAAGCAACTATAGGATTTAACATTTACCCTGCTGGATTTTGGACTTGTTTTGGTCCCAATGCTTTGTACCCTCCTGTTTGTAACTTTTGGAATGAAAGTGTTTGTCTTGTGCCTTTGCATGTGGGAAGTGTTTAACTTTGTTTTCATTTGTACAGGGGTATGCACCTAAGAGTTTGCCTTCCGTGTTGGAGGAGACTTGGGACTTAAGCTTTTCAGCAATGCTGAAACTGTTAGGACTTTGGCAACTCTTGCAGATGGACTAAATGTATTTTGCATAAAGAGATGTGCATGAGTCTTTGGAGGTTCAAGGACAAAATGTTATGTTTCTAATGTAATATAATGTTGACAGACTTAATGCTGGTTCTTAAAGATTGTTAAGCTGTGTTATAATGTTCAAGTTGCAAAATGGTAAAAATTAACATGTCTTGGTATCTGGAGGCTGCTTTAAAGAAATAGGTCTGGTTGCCAAGTTGACAAGGGGT
>RJWT010033931.1:0-13822 GCA_004365215.1 Cuniculus paca
ACTTTACTCTGTTTTGTTTGGTTTGGTTGTATTCTTTTCAAAATTAAAAAAAAATTAAAAAAGAAAAAAGATCAGCAAACATTTCTAATAAATTTTAACTTGATAAACAAAAAATACATAAATATATTTGTATTAGTGGAAAGGTAAAAACAATCCCAAAGCCCAATTTTTTTCTGAAAAAATAAGAAGATCAAGTCTTGGGGTTGAAATAGATCATTGCAAAAAAAAAAATCTAGTTGCCTTTCACAGTTTGCACTGTGATTGTACACTCAGTTGTAGTTTACCAACCTTGAGTTTTCTGATTGATGCTTCACAACACTATGTGGAGATGAGAGAGAGGAGGAGGAGGAGTGGAAAGAAGAGAGAGACAGAGAGAGAGAGAGAGAGAGAGAGAGAGAGAGAGAGAGAGAGAGAGAGAGAGAAAGAGAGAGAGAGAGAAGAGAGAGAGAATCACAAATTGTATATCATTTCTTACTGAGGCTGTTCATGGAGTCATCTCTCAGTAAGTGTGGGGAGTTGGTTCCAGAACCCCAAGTGGATATTCAAATCTGCAGATGCTTAAGTCATTTATATAAAACAGCAGTGTTTGCATATAACAAATGCACATTCTTCCAAATACTTTAACCATCTCTAAATTACTTATATATCTATATGATGTAAATGCTATCGTAATAGTTGCACTGTTTTAGAAAATGATGACAGCCAAAATGTCTGTATATGTTGTCTTGGTTACTTTTCTCTCGTTGCTGGGACAAAGCACCTGACACTGAAAGTGAAGCAAGGAAAGTTTTAGTTAGCTTACAGTTTCTAGAAATTTCAATCCATAATCAGCTGGCTCCAAGGCAGAGTGACATGGCACTGTGGCAAAACTTCAAGGCTGCAGCCAGAGCAAAAAAGAGAAGAGAACAAGTCTCTTCTCCTTCCTTATTTGTACACATACCCCCCCCCAACCCCCCATTCAAGGCAGGTGTAGCACTCACAAAATCTAATCCTGGCTCCCTGCTGAGTCTCTCAGTTAAGCTTCTAAACTGCTCAAGTTGACACAATGTATCAACCATAACATATGTTCAGTCCAGACAAATTTGTTTGTTTCTCTATTTGACATAGCCTCTCACTCTGTAGCTCAGGTAGGCCTCAAACTCACAACTTTCCTATCTCATCCTTCTGAATGCTGGTATCACAGATGAATGCCACTACCAGACTAGATGCAATTTTATTTCTGCATATATTTAATCCATGTTTCTTTGAATTTATGGATGCAAAACTCACAGATATGTAAGACTAACTATATATCAAAACCCTTTCCCTTGATGAGTTTGCCATTAAAATAACAAGACCCTTAATATAGCCTCGCTTAGCTATGGAACACCAGGCCTTTTCTAATTCTTTTTTTTTTTTTTTTTTGTGGCACCGGGGATTGAACTCACAACCTTGCGCTTGCTGGGCAGGCGCTTAGACTGCTGAGCTAGATCCCCAGCCCTGTTTTTGAGACAGGGTCTCACTATGCCGTTCAGGCTGGCCTTGAGCTCACTTTGTAGCCCAGGCTGGTCTCGAACTCACAACAATCCGCCTGTCTCAGCCTCCGGAGTGCTGGGATTACAGGCGTGATCCACCACGCCCGGCTAATTCTTTATACTCTAAAAAAGCACTCACCACACTGTCTTGTAATTATGTAAATAGCTTTTCTTTCTCCAGTCTAGTGGCTGTTAATCTTTTTGGGGGGATTAAGAAACCTTTGAGAATTTGATGAAACTTTTAGTTCCTTTCCTTAGAAAAAAATGCACATTGACATATACCCACTAAGTGTACAGCACTTTCATGCATGTCATGGACACTTCAAACTCTGAGGTTTCACAGATCTTAGGTTAATGGTGACAAAATATGGCCTCTAGAGGACAGACTGGTGTCCACTACATCTCTGAACTCATGTCAGCTAACATAGTGAATAACATGTGTGGGTATATGGGTGTCCATATACATGTACCTGGAATATTTTAAAGCAGTTTCAGACAAATTCTTTGTGAGTACCTATCGAAGTTTTGTTTCAAACCTATTAGGAGGAGGTAGTTTCTGATCAGTCCAGTTCAAAACTTTGTTTTCTGGGAGAGATTTTCATTTTTTTTTTTTAAGGAAGAAAAGGTATCTAGATTATATCAGCAGATTAGTTTAAGAAGAAAAATTTTCAGTTACTGAATTCCTCACAGGACAGATGACCAACTGTACAAGTTGAGAGGGAGTTTATCAGAAAAAATTGCTCAACTCTATTATCAGAAATGCTTGGGACTTTCCAGAAGAGACTACTTAGCATATCAAACACCAAATTTCTGACCCTGACTGCTCTATCTTAGGATGAAGATAATTTTCTTTGTAATAATCCAGGGTGGTAAACACTTTTCATAATAAGACCAACTGAAATTTAGGTAAGGAAAAACTTACTGAACTGATTTAAATTGGAAAGACCTACGTGTTATCCTGGAAGCATGGATGTAGCTGAGGTAGCAAAGCATGGACATCAGCCAATCAGAAGTAGATTTGGGTAGATGAATAATAGAAACTAAGAGACAAGATGTCCGCTGGGCCTAAAGTAGGGGAAACCTTGAAGGACAGAATAAGATGTTTATACTTTAGCCACTGAAGATGTCTGAACAGACGTGAGACACAATCCAGGTGATGCCAGTGTTAGCTTGAGCTGGAATGATATGCAGGGGATATAGGGACTGCAAAAATGCTGTCTGAGCAGGAAATAATAAGGACCTGAATGAGGTGATGTAAATCAGAAAAAAATGGAGGCTCGTTGCCAGAAAATCTTGCAAGGGAAAATGCAGTTTTTAATACCTGGATATGGGACTAAGAGGTAGATAACACAAGTTGTGAGTTTGGGTAATGGTAAAATTCACTGAATTGAGGTAATGAAATGAATTAGTTAAGTCCAGGTACATGAAATAGATATTAGATGAGTGGCAGAAAGGTGATACCATTTATGAATACGAGTTGTTCACTTGGATTGTTCTCCTATTCCCACTGTACTGGGTGGTCCCTGAAGATAAGAGTTTTGTTTCTGGCTCTTATTATCCAGAACTTTGGCACCTCAGTCTCTCTACACTAGTCACCACTACACTAGTGATAGTTCACTTGTAACAAAAACAGTTCTTGTTTACCAAAGTCTAGATTTGGGAGGAGTATATAAAGGAGTAGAGAGAGAAAAGTGAGATGCTGAGAAATCAGTTGCTTTCTTTCTATTTCCCTTCACTTACCCATGTGACTTGTCAATGGTCACTTCAATAATGACTGCTGTTCAACTGGCTCAGATACTCCGATGAATGGGAGAGAAATGGTTCATGAAGGAGTGAATGCAGAAATGAAAAAGGTAGGGAAAAGGATAGGATAAGGAAGAAAGAGACAGGAAAGAAGTAAATACCACAATTTGCTCACTCTTGATTATTGAGGGTGGTTTCATACTAGAGATTAAAGAATGCTGAGAAGAGCTTTTTTATCGAATTTTTTGTCACTAGTACTCCAAGGTATGCTTGACATGGTGGTCGTAAATTTGCAAAGTAAAAATGCTAAGTGTGAGAAACATTGCACTATCAAAAATGGTGGATGAAAAACCAAAAACAAAACCAAGGTTTTGAAATAAAATTACCTCCCCCAAAAATGTTGGATGGATGATGATAGGCAGAGTTGAGGAAGAGTCATAATAGAAGGAACTAACATGGAGTGAAAAACAGGAGGTAACGCACATCTTAAAAGAAATTTAAAATATCACTTGAAGATAATAGTTTACAATTTGTTTTGCAATGTTAGCTCCCTCCAACATTGTAGAAAATATTGAGTAAAATTCCAATTTTCTGTTCATGTATTTTGGAATTAAATTAGCTTTGAGGATGTGTTAAAATGCTAAGCACAGCCTTTTCTGTAAGCTCAGGATAAGAAGGAAGCGTATTTAGTCTTGGACTCACATGACCTCTCGCTCTCTTTTCTTCCTGCTGCAGTCCTCTTGGCCATTTCCATCTTTGCTAATATCTTCACCAGGGAATCCAAGGAAAGGAAAAAGTAGAATTCAGATCGAGATATTATTTTGATCTTTGGTTCTTCAGATTGAAGAATTTCAATTCTATCAAGTAATCCACTGATGAATATTGGCTGAGCCCCTACAATGCTGGAGCCTGTGGAGAGAGCCAAGAAATTAAGACATGGTCTCCACTCTGAGGATGTTCATCACCTACCCAAAGAGAAAAAGAAATGGGCCCTTGAAAAAGGAAATGACTGCTTGTTTCTCCAGAAATCCTTTACGTGATCAGACCTGCCATACGTTACCCGCAGGCAGCATGTGAATGCAGCTTCCCTGTACTCTCACTATCCTTTCTCTAAGAAAAGCTGTGGCCCCAGAGCCAAACTTGGAGGAGAAGAAAATCCTTTATTTCTTTTTTTAGGGGGTAGCACAGTAACAACCGGGGTGGTCGCAGAGAGCCTGTTGTTTACTCATTTGATGTTCTTCTTAGGTTTAATACTGTAAAAGGTTATTTTCTCAGTCTGTGGCATCCCAAGTCTTTCAGTCCTTTACCTCTTAGACATGGACCTAAAATGTCCATTCCAGGCCCCACATGGTTCATGTGCTCTTAATTGTATCGTTTAGTATTATTCAACTGGATAAATACTGATTGAGGATCCAGGACCAAGGCACATTGCCAAGGTTCTCTGGTCTGGGAGATGTAAAAACAAAGTCAAAGAGATTCCTGCACTCAAAGTGCTGGTAATCTATCTGTGGGGACTGGAGGCAGAGACAGAAAAGTCCCCCATCAACTGCAAGGGTATCTGTCTAGTTAATGATCCCCAAAGGAACTGATAAAGAAGAGCAATGCAGGAGGGGTTGGAGCACATAGCCTGCAGTTCTTGTGAGATGAGTGACTGGTGAATGAGTGGCCAGTGTTGCCATGCTTGGTTGGCAGGCGTCCGTGGTTGGTAAGCATGTGAGAATACTTTGACTCTGCTCGGGCGGGCACTTTGCAAACAGCAAAGTTCTTACAAATTGGCGTTAAGAGAATACTGCTGCTAATTCTGCAAAATCTACAGGTGCATCCTGTTATCGTGGCACTAAGTTCAATTTCTCACCTTGTAATTTCCACCAGATTTTTCTAGGCAGGGCACAGGGGTCCCACGAAAAACCAGAATCCACAATGAAACAAATAACCGTCTATTGAAATATCGAGTTCCCAAGTAGCTACCTGACCTGTGTGAGCTACTCCACCCATAAATGACTAGGTGAGAGCAGTTGGTTTGTATGAATCATAAACTGAGTCCCCTGTCCTAAAACTTAAAATTGACTTTGCTGTCATTTTGCAGCTAATGGTAACCAGTCAGATTCTAGTACTGTCTTTTTATTTGAGTGCAGCATGTATTCATTGTGTAGAGATCATCAAAGCGCTCTCACCTCTTGTTAGGTGTTAGTTCAGGGATGGATGATAACACAGTTTATCTCTCAAGCCAGCACTAATCAATTACTTGTAGCTACCCAAGCAAAGATTATGGGGCTCTGTATCAATGGGTTGCAAGTAATCAAGGGGAGATGAAAGCATGTCTGTGTCACTTTGTGTCTAGCCATCTCCAAAGTTTTCCAATCAGCTTTACCCACACAAATGTACCTCCCTTCTCCTTAATCCCAGCAATGCTGGGGATTGAACCTGGGGCCTCAGGGTCTCACTGAGTTTCCCAGGCTGGCCTTGAACTTGTGATTCTCCTACCTCAGTCACCCAAACAGCTGGGATTACAAGTGTGACTACCACACCTGGCTCCATCCTCTTTCATTCTTACCCATTACTTCCAGTTTAATCTTCCTTTTTTTTGTTTCTTATCCAAAGTTTAGTGTCTTAGCAATGTTCATACTGTCTTTTAAATAAATCCAAATTCCTTTGCTTGATATTCAAGATTCTTCATAGTATACCCTACCCTATTTGTTCAACATCATTTCTCTGCTTTTCTTTTTCATGTGGTCTTTGCTGCAAAACAAAAACAACCATTCACTATTCCCCCAATATGGCCTCCTCTTTTCTTTGCTCTCTCTCTAGATTCCATAAGCCTGAATATCATTTACTCTTGAAGATCTGACTCAAATGCTACCTCCTGGGAAAAGTCTCACCTTATCCCTGTATCTGAAAGTACTCTCCCTGCTCTGAGCTGTTACCTTACTCACATTTCAGTAGTGATGAAAATAATCACTCAGAATTGATTAAGCAATTACAACAGAGCAGGCAGTGTGCCCAGCATTTTGGGTGTGCTACTTCACTGACTTCTGGTGGTAACCTCATGACGCAGGTAGAATATCACAATTTCCATTTTACAAATCGAGACACTGTTTCCCACTGTGGTTGTGAAACACCCACACACACAATTCATTAGGAGTGGTGCTATGTCTGGTTCCCCAGTTCTATCTAATCCTTAGACCTGCCACTATTCTATCACTGTCAATGCGCTGACCATTGTGACTGTCCTGTAGACCTCTAGAGATGCATCTCATCATTCCAACTATACTCTAGGTGTCTTTAGGAAAAGAATACTTCTCTAAAAGTCACCCTTTGTTCCCAATGCTGAGTGCAGGACTTAGCACATGATGGATATGCAGAACGTATCTACTAACTGGACGATTATATGGAGAAGACTTTCAGAGCTCTGGTTTGGGAAAACATAACCAAACAGGATTAGGTCTTTACTAATTTTTTCAATTAGTTTATTCTTTATGGAATGATATTTGAGAAAAAAAATCACTTGATATTGCTATATGTGAGCGTAGAGTCCACAATTATGCTGTGTGTTACAAAAAGTTTGATGGAAACCTTAGGGTCTATAGGTAAAATGGCAAATATGTTTGACCATGAATCCAAGAAATGGTTTGCCATTGGCTTGTTGATGCAATTTTTCTTCCTTTAGGAGTGCAGTGTGTTCTCTTTGACTCCAGTTGTGCCTTTCCTTAGCAGCACATGGCCCCCAGGAATGGAGCCTTGTCATTTGAGCACAGGGGACAAGGGACATCTTATTTATTTTAGGTTCTGAGCAACTTTTCCCTATCCATAAAAATTCAGTTTTTACCATTGTTTTTTTCTACTTTTCATGTCAGAGTTTTGAGAAAATAAACAAGTGAACAATAGACAAAAATAGGGACTTTATGGGCAATTAAGCCAGAGTACTATCTCAGAACAGACAAACTTTTGGTGTGGGAGTGGTATGGCATCTAGAAGGTTGGAATAGAACAAAGGAGCCAGCCACCTGCCAGAAAGTCTGAAGAACCCAGCAGTGACATTAGCAAGTGGTTCAATTCATGGAATCCAAATATCTGTTTCATCAGTCATGGCCAGACGGTATAGTAACAATACCTCGAATTGGTAAAATTCATGTTTTCTGAGAAACTGGAAACTTTGGTCTAGTAACCTCATTTTCTTTCCTCCCGAGCCCACTGTGAAATATTTTGTTTCTTGTTTGATAGATAAAGAGATTTAGTTCTGTTGAGCCTCGGTTAATTTCATTTATGGTGAAGACGGGACAAGTTTCGGTCTCACTTATCTTTTTCTGAAAACAAAACAAAACAAAACAAAACAAAACAAAACAAAACAAACCAGAGTCTTTCCCATGATGATCCACATTTCCGCACGTTGGTTAAAGATGTGCTTGTTTTTATACAAAGAAGAAAATTACTTATTTTCTGTTGGACTCATTCTGGGGGATCCATGAACAGTATAAATTACTGAGTACTAGCCAGGCATGGTGGCTCACTCCTGTAATCCCAGCACTTGGGAGGCTGAGACAGGCGGATCGTTGTGAGTTCGAGACCATCCTGGGCTACAAAGTGAGCTCAAGGCCAGCCCGAACGGCATAGTGAGACCCTGTCTCAAAAACACCAGGGCTGGGGATCTAGCTCAGCGGTCTAAGCGCCTGCCCGGCAAGTGCAAGATTGTGAGTTCAATCCCGGGTGCCACAATAAATAAATAAATAAATAAATAAATAAATAAATAAATTACTGAGTACCTAATATGTCCCAGACACAAGATAAGCAATGGTACTATGAGAACTAAACAGATGATATCCTCGCTGTCATTATGGCACTTGGGTCAGAGTGAAAGAGACAACAAGCAAATAAAGAAATGGATATACAGTTTAGTGTTCCATGGCAATATGTCTTACCAACAAAAACAGTGCAAGTGACTAAAGGATGCCAGGGATGGAGTAAAAAGGATGCCAGGGATAGAGAAGTGGTGAAGATCTCCTGTGAGGGGGTGATGTTTGGGTGGGGATCTGGATGAAGTATGGGGTGAGGAAGCAGGCAGAGACTGCACTATGTAAGGAGGTGTAGGCTAGCTCAGGGATTGGAATTTCATTTTGAGTTGATGGGAAGCTGAAAATGGAGGACTAACGTGCTCAAGTGATCGCAATTGTCCAGTTGATGGGACAGTGATGTGGTCTGAGGCCACAGCAGAGGAGATGGTGAGCAGTGGTCACTTTTAGTAAACTGTTTTAAAATCCGAGTTCATAGGAGCTACTTCATGGGTAGGATGGGAGGGTAAGAAAAATAGAAAAATCAAGTACAACTCAAATTTTTGGCTTGAGTCCTCAGTGAAAGATGCTGCCAGTTATAGAGATAGAGTTGAGCAGAAGCTGGTGTAGGGTTAGGAGGAAAAGGCGGAACCCAGAGTTCTGTTTTGGTCATGGTAATTAACATCTAAGCAGAGACAATGTATAGGTGTTGGATAAATACCTCAGTGCAGATGTTGTGCTCTACAAGGAGTAGATAACATAAGCAGGAACTAGAAGAGTATGTGAGGGAACTAGTGAGATTTTTTTTTAATGGACTTTATTCCACTTGAGTGGAAGGTACAGAGATTTCCCATTTATCTCCTGTCCCCATATATACACAGCTTCTCTTATCAGGGTGGTATATTTATTACAGTTGAACTTATACTGATACATCATTGTGTTCCTATGTTTGATTTTCTTAAGGTTGAAATAATTGGTAGATAATGTTTATGGTTAGAATGAACTTCGACATACACTAGATATATGGGGGGAATGTACTGTCACTTGCCAGTAGTTTTTAATCCTGGTTGTTCTCAGAATTTCCTGGGAACCTAAACATCACTTTTATGTCAAGGGTCTGTGTCTAAAGTTTCAGAGGCAGCCTGTGTGGGCTGTGGCTGGGAAATCAACAAGTTTTAAAAGCTTCTTGAACAGTCTTGAATTGTCTTGATTGAGAAGCATGGATTGGACGGTAACTGAGATTTGCGATTAAGAGTGAGAGTGAGGGGGCATGTGGTTAGATTTTTCAGACAGTAAGAACCATTAAAATAAACCTCCTCAAAGATAAAAGTGTTTTAATACAACTAATTAACATTTAGTTGTATTCAACAAAAATCCGAGACAGCAAGAGAGAGAGAGGAGGGGAGAGAGGAAAACAGAGGGAGGAGAGGGAGAGAGAGAGAATTTATGGAAAGATATAGGAGTATATAAGAATTCATGCAGGCTGAAAGACTAGGCCTCAAATCATGAGTCAAAGTAGCTTTGGGGCCTGTCAATTGAATGAGTGAGCACTAGATAATTCTGCCCAGGACTCAATCTCAATCTGTTTGTCAGTTTACATTCTCAGCGAACGCATGACTGGCTATAGCAACCAGTGAACTGACTTTTCCTCACGCAGGTCTCCTTTCGTTTTGTACTTAGCCACGCCAGAGACCTTTGTCGTGGAGTGGTTATGGCTGCAGGAACCTCTGTGTGTGTGCGTGTGTGTGTGTGTGTGTGTGTGTGTGTGTGCTGGGGACTCAAAGATGGTGAGTCTGGGTTGAAAAGGTATGCAGAAGAGAGATGAACCCAAAAAAGTCAAATAAAGACTATGGATTGAAAGAACAAAATAATTAGAAATGTGGCATTATTGACAGTTCTTGACTCTCCATGCACATGATGAATTTTTATAGCAACTTTATCATCTCAACTGTTTTTAAGCAGACTCTTTAAAACTGCCTTCCTCAGTCAATTGTTTTAAGCAGAGAAAATGCAAAGTGATCATTAGTACCATATTAATACTCTTGCAAAATTAATAAATGTATGCATACATCAAAATCTCATCAGCTATGATGATTTCATCAGTTCCTGTTTTCTATTACTTGTTCCCCTATTCATTTACATACACTTCTTCCTCATTGAAGCCTAACAGTGTGTAATATTGTAACACACAGGGTTGGAGGAGGGAGACCAGCTGAGACCACCAGGCTTGTGTAAAGGCAACATGGCCTGGAATTTATTGTGCCCAGGTGCCGGCAGACAGAGAGCGAAAATTCCTTCTGTAGGGAACAAAGAGAAGTGTGCCCCTTTTGTAGGGATGGAAAGAAGGCAGGGGACATTAGGCAGGAAGATTTTAATAAACATCTGTGGCCAAAACTCTCTAGCTATCTTGCACCTCAGTGAGCAAAGTCCTTGAAGGTCTAGTGTAAATTTTCAGGTGTCTCCAGATGTTTCCAGATGTCCTGGGACATGCAAAATTCCTTGTCCTACCTTAGCTTCTTTACAACATTCTGTGCTTTCCCATGACAGCTTCTGTGCTGAGTTGAGTTCCCTGCTGAGAGTAGTGCTTCTGCTGGCAAGCAGGTTGGAGGCTGGGAGAGTCAGGTCTGATTGGAGCCTTACGAATATAAGACCTCATACTTTTCTTAGATAAATGAGACACTGACGCATATAACCTGCCTAGAAAGTATAGCATTGCTATGAGAAGCTTGTAAGAAGAGAGTGGAAATTTGGAATGACTCTAAATTGGTAGAAAGCAAAGGCATTCCTGGAATGACTTTTTGAAATCACAGGATCCGGAATTAACTGTATATTTTTCTGTTATGCTTCCCTATCACTTCCACTGCCCTCACAAGCCTGCTTCTTTGAATTGGGCATGCCTCTTCCTCATAATCTCAATCACTTATCAGCTGATCTACCTGCAGGTGTTTCTATATTCTTCACCCACAGAACCAGCCATGACAGAAAGAAGAGGAAAGTTTTCCTGCTTTAAAAAATGTTTGAATTCAAGAAATTAAGTAATTGTCATACAATTACTATTCGATAAATGCTTATTGAGATAAATTGAACTTCATTAGCTCTTTGGACCAAAGAAGCGGGAAGCATTGGGTCAAGAATGAGACTGCCGCAGTCCATTTTGTTCTGCAGTTTTCTGTGTGAGGCTGTAGGTTTTTATAAAAACTATTTCCAGTAAATGTCAATGATACAAGTGCCTTCTGATTGATGATGGTGAACACCAGGTAAGTGTCACTTTGGAAATATATTACCTGTTCCATCTTTGGGCCACACATTCACCCTCCTAGACAGATTTGTTCAGTTACTTAATTTTCTTGAGTTTAAACATTTTTTAAAGCTAGAAAACTTTCCTCCTCTTTCTGTCATGGCTGGTTCTCTGGGTGAGGAATGCAGAAACAGCTGCAGGAAGGTCAGCTGTTAAGTGATTGAGATTATAATAAGAAAGAGGCATGCCCAATTCAAAGAAGCAGGCTTGTGAGGGCAGTGGAAGTGATAGGGAAGCATATCAGGAAAATATACAGCTACACAAAAGCTTATCATCCTATGAACAGAAACAGACAGAAACATTTGGCTGAAGATAAAAACCACATTCTTAACATAAATTTTAGAACATAGAAGCTAGATACATTCTGGATGAAAGAATATCTTTTAGAAATTTTATTATCCAAAAACTTTTAAAGACACAAGTGGTGTAATCCTCTGCATCTATCCTTTACACTTACCATTTGAAGTTTGTTTCTCAATATTTCGAATGCTTTAGAATCATTCAAACTGTTTCTGGTGGCACATGCCTGTAATCTCAGTACTTAGGAGGCTGATGACAAGGCAGGAGAGTTGTGAGTTCAAGGATAGACTCGACTACAGAGTGAAAACTTGTCTCAAAAAAATAAAAAAAATTACCAAGAAGGCTACTGCTACGGTTTAGATTCATCAATGGGTTCCTCCATTGATGAGTTCAGAAGCTAAATGTGCTGTTAGGTGGTGGGGCTTGCTGGGGCTGTGAACAAGGAAGGGCGTATCCTTGTTCCCATCTCTTCTTTTTACTCTCTGCTTTCTGAGTGCCTTGGGTTGAGCACCTTTTCCTCTGCCACGCAGTCTCACCATGCTGTTTCTGTCTTGGAGCCAACTGACCATGGACTGAAACCATGTGCTAAAATACACACTTCCTCCTTTAAATTGTATGTGTCATGTATTTTGTCCTGGTGTTGGGATGGGAAAGTGACTGAGACCACTGCTTAAAACACAGATGACTACATCCCATCCCCAGAGTTTCTGTTCCATGGGTCTGGCATTTGTTGGACCATAGAATTTGTGTTTCTAATAGATGTCATATAATGTTGAGGCTGTAATTTATTCCATTTTCTTATCTTACTGTCTGGAAGAATTTTCCAAAAACAAGTTTTAAAGACAGTGATGAGAGTGAGCATCTTTAATTCGTGAATTTTAATGAAATGTTCTATTGTTTCATCATGTAATGTAATATTTCATTATTTTTAGTATTATCTATCATATTTAGTTTATTCCTCTATTTCTTATTTTATTTAGAGACCTTTTGTTACTTTTTTGTCACTTATGGTGAGTATAATTTTTTAGACATTTTTCTAATGCGCAGACAGAAATGGTGAGTGAACTCAAAACTGCTTAAGTCAGCTAAAGATGTTCGATTGAGAGAATATGGGCCATTGTAGTTTTAAAGGCATATCTGTTTTTTTAAAAAGAGCTGTTATATAGATGAGAGATTAGTCTTAACCCCAAAATAGAAAAATACAGGGCAGAAGTTTCAGCAATATGACTTTAGTTCCACTTAACGAATATTCTAGAAGTCATAACTGTCCAAGTATAGATAGCTTCTAGATAGTGAGTTTCTGGTTGCTGAAAGTGTTGATTAGAAATTGTTACCATCCATCTCCTCTTGCTGGCTTTTCCCCCAAGGAAGAAGTGTAATCGATAGGCTGATAAGTCTAGTGGGGACTGATCTATGTTTCTGCACTTAACAGTGGGAGCGTGTGAATGGTTGTTTTAGGCTTTGTGCTCTAAGAGGATTTAAGGCAGGCAAATCTCTCCAGAGTACAAGGATCTCTTCGGCACACTGAACTCTCCCCACATAGTTCACAAGCCTTAGGTTGGTTTTAAGCCTCAGATTCATTATATACTTCAAACTACCTTTGCCACTATTTGAGCTAATGCTTCAATCCTTGTGTCCTTCCTTCTTTTCTCAGCAAGTTTAGATCTCCAAAGGAAGAGAGATGAAATTACTTAGAACCCTGTCAGTTCATCTTCTATTGGTCTAAGGAAATTCCTGAGACTGGATGATTTATAAAGAAGGGAGATTATTTTGGTTGGTGGGACTAGAGACTGGACAATCCAAGTGCATGGCACTCGCATGTACTTGTTTTGTGAGGGCCTGGTGCTGCTTCAACTTATGGTAAAAAGTAGAAAGGCAAGTGGACACATGTGGAAGAAGTGAAGCAGACAGGACCCCTTTGCTTTATAACAACCTGCTTTTATGGGAACAAACTCAGTCCTATCAGAAAGATATTAATCCCTCTTAAGCACCCAGTCATACCTTAAAGATCCTACTTGTCAACACCACCACAGTGGCAATCAAATTACAACATGAGTTTCAGAGAAGACAAACCATAGCACATCCTAAAGTTCCCGCATTGTGGGTATGATAGAAAAGATTGAAGCATTGCATAAGCTGATGAGGCTTACAGCTCTGTTCAGCCCTAACAGTACGTGATGGTATAGTGGCTGTTCACTTCTA
>RJWT010033932.1:0-13789 GCA_004365215.1 Cuniculus paca
CAAATAAACTAGAGAACACTGTTTACAATGTCTGTGGAAAAGTAAAGATAAAGTCTTAAGTTATTCCTTTTTAAAAACACCTTTTACAATTCACTAAGGCAAGTAATAAAATGAAAAGGTGACATAAGTAATTCACAGCAGAAAAGTAATTCCCAAAATTAATGTTTGAAAATGCAAATATCTGAAAAATAGTCACCTTCTCCAATAGTGCCAGAAATGGATAGTATCATGTGTTCTTACCAAGACATCAAACACAAAAATAAATAGAATGTTCTCCAGCCTGGGATGGTGCCATTGAAATAGAGCTTCCTTGCATTGCATTTGGCAGTCAACTCATTTTCCTTGTCAGCTCTCATTCATGAGGTTGTTGCAATAGGCTCTAAATATGTTAAGCAGCATGCAGTTTTACAACGTCACTCATGGAACGTTGGCAGTGACATTGCTTCAATGTCTTCTTCTTTCTGAGTTCCAGACTACACAGGATAAGTTGTTGCTGGACACAGAGACACCTGCTGCTGGAAACAGCAATGGCTCCAAAGTTTCTACATGGAAGTCATCCATTGCTTCTACTCCTGTACCACTGACTGATGCAAATCAGCTCACCACATTGGAGGTGGAGCGATGGCAAAGCACAAGGCAGGGCCTCAGAAAGGATGGACCAAGGAGACAGCAAATAATTGGACCAATTTCTACAACCTTTCATAATCTTGACCTTAACTGTGTGCTTTCCCTCTTTTGCATGAAAAGTAAAACCCCTAAGACTCTAAGAAAAAAATTTCCAAAGGCCTGTCTAATCATGGGAAAGTCTGAGGCTTTCTGAGCCTCTCTGCAGCTGGTCTCTATGTGGCTCCTCTTGAAATGAAGACCTGGAGACCACAGAGACAAGTTACCTGTGTGTGTACATGCACCAGAGTGCACAGTCATGCAATTGGGTGCAGTGTGATCAAAGTGACACTCTTATGTGGAAAGGAAAACAATCAAGTCTTGTTCTTTACTGGTCCATAAAATTTTGAATAACAATTGGACAGATTGCTTAAAAAATTAGTCTGCAGGGTGACCTCTCCCCCACACCCCAGTGATCTCAGCAGCCAAGGGGAGCCTTGGTTGCCCATCCCCTTCACCCGAACACCTCAGCAGCCCACAGGATCCTCAATTGCCCCGCCATCACTCCACGAGGACCTCCTTTCCTGCATCCAGAGGACCTCAGCAGCCCACCTGATCAATGATCACCCCTCCTCCACTCCCAGAAGACCTCAAAAGCCAAGGGAAACCTGTCATCCCTCCCCCACACCCAGACAACCTCAGCAGCCCACAGGAGCATCAGCAACCCCTTCTACTACCTGCAGTACCTAGGCAGCCTGGTGGGAGCCTCAGCCACCCCTACCCCCACACAGGGGACCTTGGCAGGCAGGTAGGTGTTCAGTGAATCTCTCCCAAGTAAAGGACCTCAGCGGGTCAACAGGATCCTCTGTGAAGCCTCCCTCCGCTGGGAGGGCCTTGGCAAGCTGATGAGTACATGGGTGAGTCCTTCTTCAGTACAGAGAACTCCAGGTGAGCTGGTGTGAGTACCAGTGAGGCCTCCACCAACCCAGAGAAACCCAACTGGACCTGAAAGACCCCCAGTGACACAGTAGGGTCCTGACTGCAGTGGACACTATAGACAGGTGGGTCTGGCAGCCTGGAACAGTCTGAAGCCACAGTAACAATAGGAGCTAAGGGTTGGTTTACACCAATTCTCCTAGGCTAGTCAGCCTAGCAGGAGCATAGGACTCACACAACTGTCTTTGCAGGAGGAATTCAGGTGACCAGCCCCTTATACTCTAGGACCCAGCAACTATATGAATGTCAGCCATACAATAGGACACTAAGACACACACAATGGACAGTTGAGACTAGTGGGGTTGAAAAGACCAAAATATTAACCCAAGAGGTGAAAATGACACAACAAAAAAGCAAAATACAATCTCGAATGCCCAGCCCATCCAGAACAAGTATAGGAGACATCAACATAGAGGTCACTGGAGTCACACACCTAAAATTTCTGAAAAGAAAGCAAGTGAAATAAACAAATCCATGAGGCTATAGAGGAAACCGGATTAGAAATAATCTCTCAGGTAAAGAAAGAAATGACAACCTTATAAAGGAATTGCTCAGCATAGCTAGAGAAGAGGTAGATTAAAAACAAAAAAGTACAGGAGCATGGGAAAATGATGGAAACCTTTAATGAACAACATAGGAAAGAAATAGAATGCATGAAACAAATTTAAAGTGATATCCAGAAAATTAAAAATTCCACTGAAAGTTGGCAAAACAGCTTGAATGAAGCTGAAGATAGACTTTCAGACCTTGAAGATGGGATCACAGCTAGCAATCATGAAAGGAAAGAATTCTTAAAAATAACAAGGCACCATGAAATAACAATTCAACAGCTCCAAGATGATGCAAAGAACAACAATATAAGACTGATAGGTGTGAATGAAAATGCAAGAGTCAACAAAAAAGACATAAACTATTTACAGAAGTAATGGCAAAAAATTTCCCAAGCATGGAAAAAGACTTTGGTGTAAAGATAAGTGAGGCATATAGAACTCCAAACAGCCATAACCAAAATAAATCTATACCCAGACATATAATAAACAAGATCCCAGAAATTCAGCATAAAAACAGAATATTAAAAGCTATTAGAGAAAAGAAACAACTCACCTGTTATGATTTTTATATACATGGCCCCCCACAGGCCTCATGTAGTCATGGAAGTGACTGAATCTGGCACTTGTGATTGATTCATTGCCTAGCGCTGGGTTTAGCACTGGGATTAGCACTGGGATTATCGGCATGAGTGCTGCACCCATCCAGGGGTGGATCCTGGGTACTACATAAGGGAGGGAAGAAGGAATGTTTTGGGGGGGTCTCTTTTGCCACACTTCTGCTCTGTTTTGCTCTTGCTGCTTGCGAGCTGCCATAAACAGCTGCCCCCTCAGCCACATCACCCTTCTTTGGAGCCAACTGGATATGGACTGAAACCTCCAAACTGTAAGAAATAAACCTTCCCTTCCTTAATTTTGGGTGTTGGATATTTTGTCTCAGCAACCAAAGAAAAGTAACCAAGACATCACCTATAAAGAAAAGCCAGTTAGAATCATGGTCAACATCTCAACAAAAACCCTCAAGTCAAGATGAGCTTGGAGTGAAGTATTTCAAGCCCTGAAAGCAAACAACTTTCAATCCAGATTTCTGTACCCTGCAAAACTTTCTTTGAAAATTAATGGAGAAATAACATACTTCTATAACAAAGAACAACTGAAGAAACTCATTTCCACCAAACCAACCCTAGAAAGAGTACTGAAAGACATACTAGATAGAGACAAAAATGACCACAATTCCCAGATAAACAACAGAAAGAAACCACCAGGCAAGGAAAACAAGTAAACAAGGGAGAAAAGCAGGAAACCAACAACAGAAAACTAACACAACAAAGTTAAACCAGTACATATCAGTTATAAGCATCAATTTAAATGGCCTCAATTCACCAACTGAAAGAAATGGACTAGCAAAATGGATCAAGAAACAGAACTAACAATATGCTGTATACAAGAAACACATTTAACTCAAAAAGAAGCTTATAGACCAAAAGTCAAAAGATGCAAAACAATATTGCATGCAACAGGAACCCAAAAAAACCAGGGGTAGGTATTTTGTTTGCAAACAATGTGAATTTCAAACCAAAAATGACCTAAAGAGATAAAGAAGGTCACTACATACTTGTTAGGGGAAAAATTCAAGAGGAAGCAATAACAATCATAAATATATATGCATCAAATATGAGAGCACCCAACTATATAAGACAAATTCTAACAGACATGAAAAATCAAACATGCAATAACACAATTGTAATGGGGGACCTTAATGTTCCATTGTCACAAAGAGACAGATCAACTAGACAAAAAGTCAGCAAACAAATCACAGAACTGAATCAAACCTGTGAATAAATGAACTTACTGGATGTTTACAGGGTGTTCCACCCACAATATCAGAATGCACATTTTTCTCAGTTGCACATGGAACATTCTCTAAAACAGACCATATATTAGCCCATAGAACATGCTTAAGTAAATGCAAAGGGATAGAAATTATCCCGTGCATATATCTGACTGTAGTGCAATAAAATTGGAAATTAATAGTAAAAGAAACTGCAAAACCTACATAAACACATGGAAATTAAATAACACCCTCCTGAGCAACCAATGAGTCTCAGATGAAATTAAAGAAAAAAAACCAATATCTACAATTCCGAGAAAATGCAGATACAACATACCAGAACCTGTGGAACATAATGAATATGGTCCTAAGACAGAAATATATAGCAATGAATTCTCGCATCAGGAAAGAGAATGAACACAAATAAACAACCTAATGCTGTACCTCAGGCTTCTAGAAAAAGAAGAGCAAGTCAAGACCAAAGCTCATAGAAGGGAGGAAATTATAAAGATCAAAGCAGAAATTAATGTAATTGGGCCTAAGAAAACAATACAAAGAATTAATGAATCAAAGAGTTGGTTCTTTGAAAGAATGAACAATATTGATAAACCCCTTGCCAACCTTATCAAGAAAAAGAAAGAAAAAACTCAAATTCATGCAATAAAGAATCAAAAGGGTGAAATTACTACAGATCCCATGGAAACGCAGAAGATCATGAATACCTACTTTGAAAATCTTTACTCACATAGGGGTGGAAAACAGAGAAAATGGACAGATTTCTAGAAACATATGAATTACCAAAGCTGAATCAAGAAGATATAATAATTTCAAATAGCCCAGTATCAGCTACTGAAATTGAAAATGTGATTAAAAATTTACCAACAAAGAAAAGCCCAGGTCCTGATGGATTCACAGCTGAATTCTATAAGAAATTTAGAGAAAATTTAAAACCAATACCCCTCAAACTCTTGAATGAAATTTCAAGGGAAGCAATTCTCCTTAACTCATTCCTGGAGGCAAGTATTACTCTGATACCAAAACCAGAGAAAGACCCAACCAATAAGGACAACTATAGGCCAATCTCCCTAATGAACATTGGTGCAAAAATTCTCAATAAAATACTAGCAAATAGAATGCAGCAAATCATTAACACTATTATACATCATGACCAAGTGGGATTTATCCCAGGAATGCAGGGATGGTTTAATATATGCAAATCAATAAATGTAATATACCACATTAACAGAGCCAAAGACAAAAATCATATGATCATCTCAATAGATGCAAAAAAGATTTTGATTAAGTCCAACACTCATTCATGATAAGAAAAAAAAAAAACCTTAGAAAAAATTGGAATAGAAGGTCTCTACCTCAATCTGAATAAAAGCCATCCATGAAAAACCAACAGCCAACATTATTCTAAATGGACAAAAACTGAAAGCTTTCACTCTAAAATCAGGGACAAGGCAAGGATGTCCACTATCACCACTCCTATTCATTATAGTTCCAGAAACATTAGCCAGAGCAATTAGACAAGAGAGAGAAATAAAAGGAATAAGGATAGGAAAGGAAGAAGATAAACTATCATGATTTTCAGATAACATGGTACTCTACATAGAAGACCCCCAAAACTCCATCAAAAGACTACTAGAGTTAAGCTGGGCCTGGTGGCACATACCTGTAATCCCAGCACCCGGGAGGATGAGACAGGAAGATCATGAGTTCAAGACCAGCCTGAGCTACAAAGTGAGCTCAAGGCCAGCTTGAACAGCATAGCAAGATCCTTTCTCAAAAAGACAAGGGCTGGGCATTTAGCTCGGTGGCATAAGCACCTGCCTGGCAAGCGCGAGGTCATGAGTTCAATTCACAATGCCTCAAAAAATAAAAATAAATAAATAAATAAGGACTACTAGAGTTAATAAGCAAATTCAGTAGCACAGCTGTATGCAAAGTCAATGCTCAAAAATTGATAGCATTCCTCTACACCAACAATAAACTCACTGAAAGAGAAATTATGGGAAAAACACCTTTCACAGTAGGTGAAAAAAATGCAATACTTAGGAATCTATCTAACAAAGGATGTAAAAATCTATACATTGAAAACTGTAATACTCTTTAAAAAAAAAAGGAGATTGAAGAAGATATCAGAAAATGGAAAGATGTCTCTTGCTCATGGGTAGGAATAACCAACATAGTGAAAATACCCATACTCCCAAAACTGTTATACATATTTTAATGCAATTCCAAACAAACTATCATTAGCATACCTCACAGACCTAGAGAAAACACTCCTAAAATTCATTTGGAAACAGAAAAGACCTAGACTAGCAAAGGCAATCCTGGGCAACAAAGGCAAGGCAGGAGGTATTACAACCCCTGACTTGAAATTATACTTCAGAGCTACTGTAATAAAATCAGAATGGTACTGGCAAAAAAAAAAATAAAAACAGACTGAAGATCAATGGAACTGATTAGAAGATACAGTCACAACTACAAAGACACTCAGACAGCTTATCTTTAACAAAGGGGTCAACCATGTTCACTGGAGGAAAGATAGCCTCTTTAATAAAAGGTGCTGGAAAAATTGACTGTCCACATGCCAAAGACTAAAACTAGACCCATGTCTATCATCACACACTAAAATAAAGTCAAAATGGATCAAGGATATAAATATTAAAATAGAAACATTATATCTACTGAGAGACAAGGTAGGTAGAAATCTTGACATTGGAGTAGGCAAAGAGTTCATGAACAAAACGCAAACTGCATGGGAAGTACTTCAAAGAATCAACAACTGGAATCTAATCGTATTAAAAAGTTTTCGCACTTCAAAAGAAATCACCAACAGAGTGAAAAGAAATGCTACAGAATGGGAAAGAATTTTATCCAAGTGTCCCCCAGACAAAGGACTTGTATCTAGAACATATAAAGAATTGAAAAACATCAGGCCCTGAAAATTCAAAGACCCAATCCAAAAATGGGCATCTGAGATGAACTTGCACTTCTCAGATGAAGAAATATAAATGGCAAGCAAATACATGAAGAAATGTTCAACAGCACTGGTCATTCAAGAAATGCAAATTGAAAAAACATGAGGATTTCACCTCACTCCAGAAAGAATGACTGCCATCAAGAAATCAACCAATAACAAATGTTGGTGGGGCTTGTGGGTGGCAGTGTAGACTGGTATAACCACTGTGGATATCAGTGTGGAAATTTCTCAAAAAACTAGGATTGGAGGTCCCATTCAATCCACCTATTCCCATTCTGGGTATTTTCCAAGAAGAATTGAAAACATTACGTTACAGCGATATATGTGTACCCATGTTTATAGCAGCACAATTTTTAATAGCAAGATCTCAGAAACAACCTAAATACCCATCAACCATGGAATGGATAAAAACGATGTGGCATTTTTATACAAAGGAGTATCACTCAGCTATGAAGGAGGATAAACGTGAAGCTTTAATAAGTAAATGGAAGCAACTTGAGACCACACTCAAAAGTGAAATAAATCAAATTCACAGGTATAAATATCATATTGTCTCCCTCGTGTAAAAAAAAAACTGAAAGAGTAATAAGATCCAAAATGTCTAATAGATACTATGAAAATGAAAGGGAAAGAAAGTGCTCAAAAGGAAAAACAAATGGGATAGAGGAAAGGAGAAAAGGAAGAAGGGAAAAGATTATATAGGTATACATAAATATGTGTGTGTGTGTGTATATATATATATATATACACATATATACAAAATAGGTAACTATACTACTCATCTCTGTAAGTTCTTCACAAAGAACAGTTTGTGCTCTCATTGATTAATCACTTTTTTCATGTGTAAATCCTGCAATCTGAACAACTACTTCTAAGATAACAATATGCAATATATTAACTAGTGTTAATTTCCTATTTTTTTGAAATTCCGTATCTTGTCTATCTTTTGTTTTGTTTTGTTTTGTTTTGTTTTTAAAATAGAAATATTTTAAAAAAAAGAAAAGAAGTTTGGGTCCATATCTGAAAAAAAATTCATTGGCGTCAGTGCCATTCACAGACTGCAGAGGGAAAGAACAAGGCCTCACCAAGAAGCAAGCCCCACCCCCACAAACCAGCACCATGCATGGGCCATCACCAGCATGGGGACAGGCAGACCCCAGCCCCTTCCAGCATGCAGGCTGGAAAACAAGAAGTACCATCCACCGCCCCCCCCCATAAGCGACCAGCTGATCTGGAGAAACACAGGCTGTGATGATAGCTATTGAGGTGAAATGCAATTGGATGCTTATGGTGTTTGGTGTTTCACTGACCTTGCAGGTGTAGGGCCAGTGATCTGATCATCCATTCAGAAGATAGTGGTATGTAGTGTGGCATCTGGTGGGGGTCTCCTTCTGAGGTTGGTAGACATTGTTGATTCCCTATAGTCTTGTTTTGAAGTGCTATACTGTTTTCATTGTTTTGTTGGGCTGAGTTTTATTCTCTCTTGTTTTGTTTGATTTTGTTATATCCAATGGCATGAGCAGCTATTTCAAGAATAGCAAGATATATTTTGGTAGCCATTTTGCATTTACTATTGTCTTGTTTTGAAGTCCTTTATTGCATTCATTGTTTTGTTTTTATTGTTTCTTGTCTCAGTTTTTTTCTTGTTGACACAAAATACCTGATGTCCAGCATGAAGAAAGGAAGGTTTATTTCTTACAGTTTTTTGGAGGTTTCAGTCCATACTCAGCTGGGAGTAAGGCAGGGTGGTGTGGCTTGAGGGGTGGCCTGCAAGCAGCAAGAGTGGAAAAGCAAAAGAGAGGAAACACACCTTCTTCCTTCCTTTATATTGTATGCCAGCTCCACCCCTAGGTGGGTGCAGCACTCACACCACTAATCCCAGTGCTACACAATGAACCAATCACAAATGCTAGATTCAGCCACCTCCAAGACTGCATGAGGCTTGAGGGTACCGCCTAGACACAAACCATAACATTTCTATTCTATTCTATTTGATTTTTACTATGTCCAAAGGTATCTGCAGTTATTTTGAAGACAACAAAAGGCATTATGGTAACTGCTGTTGATTTCATAATGTTTTGAAGTCCTTTATCACTTACACTGGTCTGTTTTGATTGGTTTTATTCTGTTTTACTTTCCTTGGTTTTTTCCTCTTTAAAATAAAAAAAAGAAGGAGAAAAAAATTCATCTGCAGTTGGGAACCCACTGGTCCTTAGGGCTGTGGCCTCTTGAAAAATCTTCCCTTTTCAATTATCTATCTTGTTGGTTTTGAAGGTGACATGGGAGAACATGCACATTTTAGAGACTGAGTAAGCCATTTTTGATAGTAGATTGGGAGATCATAGGACTCTTTTTAAGTCTTCAACAATCTATCTCTTTAATGCACCCTGGTGGAGGAATTATGTACTACAATATAACTATAGGATTTTTGGCTACAGAAATTTCTCAAAAATATTATCCATATAATCCAATCAGACCCAATCAACACACGTCAGCAACACCCAAAGGTGGCAACACCAAAAGAAAGGCCAGAACCTTTCTCAACTTTGTTTTTCGAATTATAAAAAAAATCAACTCCATCTTCTACCATGTAAATCTTGGAATTCTGTTTTCTACATTCACTTTCAATTCTGCTTGTCTATTGGTTCTTTCTGAACTAACCTCATTCTTTCAGTACATTTCCAAGAGCAACCAATTTATGCTACAAGATTTTATTTTCCTGTTTTTTCACAAAGCTACATTAGATTATTTGGTTTAAAAGTTGTTGTAGGCAATGGTTCTACCAAATATTTTGGCACAGTCACATATTTTAGATTTTATTGCTGCTTTTATGGTTAGTACACAGCACTTATTTTGTGGTACCAATTTCTAGATTTGTCAACTTTTTTGCTAAGTTTTGCTACCAAAGCAAACCTTAAAATCCCAGTGACTGACCAGGGTTTATTTCTCACACACACACACACACACACATACATCTGTTGGTTGGAAATCGCTTGCACTGATTTCCCATCTTCTGGGCTCTAGGATGAAGTGCAGGCCCATCAGAAGCTAGCAATACTGCTAGATGAGGGAGAAGGTCGGTGGAAGAAACAGCAATAACTTTGGAACCTTTTCTAGGAAAGCGCACATGAAAATTGTAGTCATGTGCTCTGGTCTAAGCAAGTCTCCTTGTTACAGGAAACTGACTCAGACAGAAATATTATAGGCAGTCAGACAGGGCTGGGCCCTCAGAGGAGCCAGTGCAGAAAACCAGATATCTTTTAACTGTAGGGGAAACAGATACCTCTGCTGTGGCCAGACTTCAAGACAAAAGATAAAACAAATGCACCCACATTCTTCCTAAGGATAAACATCAGGAATTGATATTCTAAATAGGTCTCTATCACCCTGAGGAAGCCAGGAGTCACCATCCTAAACTCCTACAGGAAGAGTCACTGCTCTTCAATGCATGCCTGCCTGCTATAACTGGCTTCCCCATTTGTCACTGATTTAGTCAATTTTACCTGAGTAATTAATCTGGTTGGTAACCTGCAAGTTTCCATGTTTCCCCCACCTTAGACCAGCCTCACTCTGTGGTTTTGCTCCATAAAAGTCCCTAGAAAAGACAGTCTTTGGCAACCCACTCAGGATACCTTCTGTCTGTCTCTCAGACAGAAGCTTTCTTTCTCTCAATAAATATATTCTGCTCTTAACTTCCATTGTTTCTAAAATTCATTCTTTGATTTTAGAGATCACGAACTCGTACCAGACATCAGTAGGTTGTGAGTTTCTTTCCCCTGTACCACCCTGGTCAACCTGACTTTAGTGAGAGACCCAGGGGCAGGTGGTTGGCACCCCTGTAGGACTGGGATTGAGAGGAAGGGGGCCAATAAAAATGTCAAGAAGTATTGCATGCCTCTGTCACAATTTGTGATAATCAAGTTAGTAATAAGTGTCTATGTCCTTGGAACATAGGAGTTACTCAATAAATAATATTTCCCTTTTCATTTCCCTCTTGTCTCGCAACACTAGATTTTGGCAGTCTATGATTCTGCTAATAGCATCTACAACCATTGATGAGAACAATGAAATGAAAGAAGATAATAAAAACAGTCATCACAGTGTTTCTTAATTTCCAAAGTGGAGGACATGTAGGAAATGATCCTATTACAGCCTAATTTGCCTGCTAGCATTACAGAATTGATGGGATAGCCATCTCTTCTGTATCCTTTCAACAAACTCAACAAATACATACTGTTTCTAAAGTCTCCAAAATAATTTAGGAAAACAGGTGTCATTAGGGTTTTCTTTGGTCAGAATTGCTAACAATAAAATACACTGTCCTCCCCTAAAAGATCTTAGCCTGAACAGATCTGCTCTAGCAGAGGATTAATGTCAAGGCTTACTGGCTGACGATGTCCCCATCATCATTTGCTTTATTCCCTGAGTTGCCTGTTGTGAGTCACTGGCTATCTATGAGCCACCATCATGCCACGTCCAGAACAACTCTAACTGCTTTTCTTGGTAAACCCCCTGATACAGCTACCTATAAAAACAGTCAGAGAAGAAATTGCTGCACTGAAACATTTTGCCAAAACTGGTTTATTCACCTACTTAAGTGAATTTTTCTCTGTTACTGAGCTTGGACAGCATCTTTATGGAGTGACAGAACATTAGTCCATTTTCTTCCTCTTCCTTCCAGTACATTATTCAGTCAGTGGATGTCAGTGGATGTAAGCCAGCTAGGAGGCTTTATTTCATTAAATCTCACCATTTTCTAAATAGTTCTTTAAAAAGACATAATATGACTCATAATAAGTCATTTCCCTCATTTTAAATTACAAACAAAATCTAACTCAGGATTTGGTTGTGATGACTGCGTATCTAAACACCAACGATCTTCCAACAAACACAGCTGCATGACTCAATAATGGAGGTCATACCAGCTGGAGGAGTGCAGGAGACAAAGGTGGAGGATGACACCGTGACAGTCTAGAAAAGAATCTGACCAAAGCACTGACAGCTCCCACAATGTTCTGGAGAACCACACGAAATGAAAGTATTGAGAATTCGGTCAGCACGTGCGATAGACACCTTGCTCCAGCTTGAGGAAACTGACTGTTAAAGCTCATCACTCCTATGAGAATGGCTGCCAGCAAAAGACTAAAAGAAGTAAGTGAGGCCAAGGTGGGACAAAAGCAATTTCCATACACTGCTGATGGGAATGTAGACGAATGCACCTAGTACAGAAAACAGGATGGAGGTTCCTCAGAAACTAACATATGATCCAGGAATCCTGCTACTGGGTCCTGGGTAAGCAATAAGCATGTCAAAGGGATGTCTGCACACCTGTGTCCATTCCAGCACTATTCACAGTGAGCAAGAAGTACAGGCAAAGTGAGCTTCCTTCCCTAATAAATGCGTGAAGAAAATGTGCTATGTAGAAACTACAGAACAGAGAAAGCTTGTCATTTATGACAAGATGATGGGGTAATTATGCCAAGACACAAAAAGACGAGTATACCATGGTGTTGATTGTTTGTAGAATCTGAGAAGGTGATCTCAGACAGGTTGAGCATGGGGACCACCAGAGGATGGAAAGAAAACAAAGAAAGTAGGAATGGGAGAGGTTGAGCACTGGGTACTAGGTTATAGTTAAGACAGGATTGCTGTGCTATATTACCATCAGTGTTGCTAAGAATAATTTAGTATACCTTTGTAAAAGCTAGAAGAAAGAATTCTAAGTGTTTTTGCCATAAAGAAATGATAAATGCAAAAAAAGCAATTTTGTTGGCTTTTTTCTAATAAACAGATTCATTAAAAATGAAATGATAAATGAAATAGATGTTTAATCTGACTTAAACATAACACAATATATGTGTGCATCAAAACATCATATGGTGCCCTGCTCATGTGTACAACTTCTGGTTTTAACACCAGTTAGAAAATAAATTTAATTTTTAAAAAGTCCTTCAGAAATCTTGTAAACCAGTTATCAAATTGTTGGTTGCTTGATAGTAGCCATGAAAGGAATTGCTTGAGGGCTGCTGGCCATGGCCATTGTCCAGAGATCCAGCTGTCAGTGCACACCAGGAGACCCTGCTCTGTGCACCCACGTCATGGTCCTGGGGGAAGGGGAGGCTCACATCTCCCCCCAACCAGAGATTGGCTGGGAGATTTTCCTCAGAGAGCAGCAAGGAACATGTAGACCATGTGACCATCACGAGCCTGTGGCTGAACACAGCTGGAAGTCTGTTTCAGCCCTCATGGGTGGCTCCTCCCTGATCCCCAGAGCCAAGGCACCTAGGGAGGACAGAGACTGCTGGTCATTTTCACAGTGAATGAGAGAGTCTTGAAGGTGAGGAACAAGAGCAGAGGAATGAGAAAAGGAGGACGCTTTGCCAGTGGCCTTGCAGGCCCTGTAAGGGAGGGGAGATGGTGACAGCTGCTCAGACTCTTTGGAAGGACACCATAGTGAGAGGAGAGATTCCCACATGGAGACAAGGCCAGGCCTGGCTCCACCTCTGACATGGGCTCTCGGGGTTGTCTGTGAAAGGGGCATTCACCTGCTTTGCGAGGGCGCTGTGCTACCCTGGTGATTCTCACAGAACTGCACTGTGCAGGTGCTGTGGGGTAATAAAAATACAGACAAACTGATCTCAAATTGAAGGAGAAAAAGGAAGGAGGGAGGTTGATGAGAAAGAAAGAAAGAAAGAAAGAAAGAAAGAAAGAAAGAAAGAAAGAGCTGAGAAGGCTACAAAAAAAGAAATTGGAAACTGAAGATAACAAACAAGTTTTCTTGCCCATAGACATGAAGAAACAAAAGCTTATTTTCCAAAG
>RJWT010033934.1:0-13783 GCA_004365215.1 Cuniculus paca
CTGTGCTTTTCTGAAAACAAAACCCTCTACCACCTGCCGTCCATTATTCCATCAGTGAGCAACATGCACTCTCTTCAGCTGATATTTCAATTTATTTGTGGTTAGATGTGCAGTAATCCTCTGACGGAGGCCGAGGGAGCAGTTTAAAGATTTAAAACAAAACAAAGCCAGTGCTTCAAACATCTCTTCATGCAAAGCTTACCAGACGCAGAAATGTGGCTAATTCTCATCCACACAAAAGCAAAATGAAGACACGCAGATGGTCAGTGCCTACCCTCTGCAGAGGGAGAAGCAGGGTTGGCTCCAAGTAACAAATAATTATCCAGGCCCTTTGTAAATCAAGTTGTACCACTTCTCCTGTGAGCATCCACAAAGACGGCTGCATATATTTGCTATTAGCTCCTTCTTTGTCTGGGGATTTTGTTAATGCCCTTTCTTCCTATAAGTTTGTGTCGCCTTGTTCTCACATTTGACACCAACTGAAATAGCCTTGCAAAACCTTTGTTTCTATTTTCTTCAAAATGTGTATTCCTCAATGAGGTTTCATCTTAATCTCTTCCTTTCAAAAGGATATGAATTGAACATGCAGAGAATCAGCCTAACAAGACTGATTATCAATTTCCATTTCCTTTCAGAGCCTTTGCCACCCGTGGGCCACCTAGACAGCTCTCCTCAAAGACAAAGGGTGTCTGAAATGGACAACTTTATTTTATACACCAGTCTCTCACTGCTTAGTGGACGACAGAGACTCATCACCAATAATAAATCTTTCCTCTGACCCTTTTATATAATGCACAGCTGAGCTAAAAAGGAAATCAATGTTGTAATTTTAATTTAGCACTTTCATTCTGTTAATTCATCTAAAAAATCCTATGCCACGACTTTCCCTTGTCAAAACAGCCAATTCCTGTCGATGTGAATATGTGAAAATGCTTTGAGTTTCTTCCCTTTTTTTGGTTTCGCTTTTTATTAGGAAGACTGTAAAAACCATGGGTCTCGTACCGAGCCTCCGTGTTTTTCTCGTGAGTGCAAAGCTGCTTTTGAAAGCGCTGAGAGCTCGGTGTGGTGGAGCAATGCGCAGCGTCTCTAGGGAGCAAAGAAACTCAGCAAACGTTGCTTGTTAGCTCTGCTGAAGATGTTTGTGGAAGTATTCAAATGGATTCCAAGTGTGTGTGTATACATATTTGGTGGTTAACCCTGACCATATTAATAAACTGGGCTTCTTTCCTCGTGATTAACCCCTAGAAGGAAACTAAATTATGATCAATACTGTTTTCTGTCAAGCCACCCTAAAATCATTTTGGTTTCACTTTTGTCATTCAGAATTTGAGAATAAGCCACAAATGGAGACCTACCCTACTCTGAGCACAATCTTGTCGTCAGGGAACAAGACCCACCTGACAGCATACTGCAACCAGCGCCGTGATGGAGATGTTGGGTGTGAAGCCCTTTGGTGGGATCTGCCGCTTTTCCACAGTAATCGCGCGGCAAGAAATAGTTTCTTCAGGTCTCTGTTCCGGTATCAGCTTCCTTTAAATTGAAATTCTTTCCTCCCTCTTGCCACTTCTCAGCCCCCAATTCACACCTTTCTTCTCCTTAGCATTTAAGAATTTAAACCTCATTTTTTAATTTACTCGATAATGGCCAACCTTCACTGCAAAGAAGTGTCCCATTTGTTCACTAAATTATTTGAAAGTATGAATAATTTTTGACACAGTGTAGGCTCAGAAAGTATGTCTTCTAAAGAACTGTTATAGGGCTACTCCTACAAGCTATCTCTTGGGTGCAGGGATGGCAGCATTGTACCTCTACTGCTACCACAGGATGGAGGCTTTGCATACAGGAGCCACCGCAGGTAGATTCATGTAATGCATGTGTTTGAGAAGAAAACCACCTCTTGTTCTCAGACCCCTATGGCTCGCTACATGATCTGAACCTGGAACAGGAGAAGAGGAAGCCCAACTCTGAACCTAGGATAGGAAATTAGGGTAAATGTAGGTTTATAAACAGAACCAGCTGCTGGGACTTTTCTATGGCTGAGACACACCCATTTGTTTGGGTTTGAAAGGATGCTTCGCTCTTGGTCCAGCATGCTTTAAGAAAAAGTTATTGAAGGTCAGCACAGCGCAGGTACTTTGCTTAGAACCATGAAGGAGAAGACATTCTGGCCTAAGTCCGCAAGTAGACTATGTTCTAGGGAAGTTAGCATGTATATTTCAAGCCTGGGGGCAGGGCATGAAGGACAGTATCCTCCGTAGTCAGGGAGACGTTTTCCAAAAGATTGCTTTAAATCTTGAGGCATGGCAATATTTTCAGGAGCAGAGATGAGACAAATGGCATTCAAGGAAATGGCGATGGTGTTATAAGACCCAGAAGGAATCTGAGGAATAACAGTTAGCCTCATGTGGTTCACTTGCCTTGTAGATGTTTACTGGAGGGAAAGTTAAAAAGAGAATTTTGTAAAGAAAGGTAACTATTTACATTAGTGACTAGGTTTTACATGTTGTATTATTTTGTTGGGGAACCACCAAAAGTTTTTAAAGAGACAATTCAGAAGTCTGTGCTATAGGCAAAATGGTTTATTTCCTTTTTATTTTGGTGGTGATTACAGGAGTAGGAATAAATACAACAAGGTAAGTAAATAAGTATTTAGAAACACTGCACTGTAAAGCTTAAAAACTACAAGATACGTCTGACTTCTAACCTTTAAGTAATAGGACTAAAATAATCTTAGAGCAGTTACAAACTGGTTTTCTAATGTTCTTAATCTTAATTGTTGAGAACTCTTGCAAACCAAACCTTTTTATGTTAACTATAACCAAGTTTATTATCTTATGCCATCCTATATATACATAGAGAATTTCCACATGGTATTGTACCAAAGAACAGCCTGCTCTATGCCTGAAGAGAATAGCAAGCAAACTGTTCAAACAATCTAGTGTTTTCTTTTAAGTGTGCTTTAATCTTTACTTTTATCCATATATTAAAAAACATCTTAATTTCTTCTGATGTTTTTATTTCTTCCTGAATATTGACAATAAAATAATCTTTACTTAAGAGTCTATTTCAGAGACAAATGGATGATCATTTCATAGCTTTTATATAACTGATTGCCTTTTTAGTCTTCAATTGCACTGCTCTGATTAGTCCAATAAAATACAAATTTGCCTATACACTCAGACATTTTTCTTCTTAGATCAGGTCATTCTCTATTGTCTTCAAAGTAAAGGTTAACAACCACGTGACCAGGGAACAGTAAAATGTAGTCTGGACTCATTCTTTAAGTTATCAAAGGTAAAAACCTCAGTTTTCTATTGATGAAATATAGACTAAAAATTCTAATGTGAACAATAACATTGGAAGTTCTCATTTAAATCCTGAAAATTGTGTATTTTCACATGGAAGAAAAATAGTTGGTCTCCAAGTCAGTCAGTACTTATACACAAAAGGGTCTACTACATTTCTATAGAAAAAAAATTTTTTTTCTGATAAACTGCTTCTAATATTAAGGTTGGTTTAAGCAGTTAATTTACACTTGGCCTGTTATTGTCCTTTGAAGTTGGTACTGTTAAATAAATGTAAGAAAAAATACTAAATATTCAGTTGAGTAGGCTTTGAAATATGGTAGGTTCAATAGCTCAGAAGACTCTGTTCTTCTAATTCAATAAGCAAAGTAAACATATAAAAAAACTTTATACTCCTTGGAATCACTTTTATATACTAGATGGTTTATGAAAGTTTTCTTTACCTTTTGAATGTTAGAAAATCAACAATCTAGAGGCTTTAAAAATTGATAAGAACATTTACTAACCAAGGAAATATACATAAACACATATACATAAAGTATATCAACATTTGCTTTTGCTTTTAATTCTCTTATTCATCTTTCCCTAATTTTACTTTTTCATATTCCATCTAATCTTCAACAGAGTTTTTGTTAGCTTTATAAGCATCCTGAGCATCCTGTTTCCTATTTAGCTGCTGCTGTGTTTAGACAGACACTTCTATTGAGTTATCAGAAGATTGTGCAGGTTCTGAGCCCTGCAGCATACAGAAGTAGCCTGGGTGATTTGAGTCAATGTGTAATAATGAATTTGGGCCCCTGCCAAATGTTGTCTGCCATCGTGAAGTTCTATACCTGCATTTTAAAACGTGAAGGAGCTTCTTGCATTTCACTCCTCCTTACATTTTGCTTTGTTTCACAACTTTGGAAGAAGTATTTTGCACTGTCAATTTTCATTCAAAAGCCTCTGACTAATTAGTGGATTTATGGTTTAGAATGACACAAAACCTAATCTGTAGGAACCAGAGGAAAATCTCATAATGAAATTCTTCTTTATCTCTTTACCAAAGCAAATGCCCTCCATGTCCATTCTGTTCGAAAAGCACAGCTATCTGGTATTTTAATGTGCCACGAGTTTTACCAGACAGATTTTAACACCTAATAAAATACTTCTTCTAGCCTTCAGGTTATTTCTTTCCAAATACTCTGTTATAAGAAATGGCAAAAAATTATATTAACTGACTTGCCATGTCTTAACATGATAACTTTTGCAAATTTCCTGAGTAATTTAAAATACACAGGTATAATTTTCCAAAGGACAGCCTAGAGAAACCAAAGGACTAGATTTATTCCAAGTACAGACTCAACAGATCACTGTTCACATAAGAATTTGTATTTGACATTTATATTATTTCTTTCAGTGTGTTTCAGTGTCTACCAAGGATATAAGAATGTAGCCCCCATTGTCCATTTGGAATTTATCTCTCCTATTTGGACAAATGCTTGGTTTCAGTGGAGGGAAGTATGCTGAAAAGGTTACAAGCTACTAAAATTTCCTTGCGTCTTTGTATACTCTGACAGATATACCCTACTTTGGCCCCACTCCAAGTATCTGTGCATCCATGCAGAGAACAGTTTATCTGATCTTCCCTTAGTGTTTTTCTGCTTTATGAATTACTCCTTTTTATCTGCTAAACTAAGGCCCATAAATATTCTCTAAAATCCTGTGGGCTCTACTGTGGGAAGTTAGAGGGTACTTTTCTTTTCTAGTGGGTGTAAAGGAAAAATTCTAGGTTCATCTTGAAAAACAGAGGAGATGCATAGGTAACATAAATCAAAATTTCTACAATACGTTTTCAGTGCCAATTTTAAATCCTTTAAAAGAAGTCTTTTAGAAGAAACTAGTGGAGGGCAGGGGATATAGTTCAGTGGCATAAGCACCTGCTTGGCAAGTGCAAGGTCCTGAGTTTGAGTCTCAGTGCCAAAAAAAAAAAAAAAAAGAAAAGAAAAGAAAAGTAGAAAACAAGTAAACCATTTATTTATTTGATAATTTTTTATGCCTTGTAACCTGAACAACTACTTCTAAGATAACAATATGGAATGTATTAACTAGCATTGATTTCTTATGGTTGTTTTGTTTTTGAAATTCTGTATTATTTTTGTCCTTTTTTCTGTGTTTTTTTTTTTTTAGAATGAATGGTTTCAGGTTTTCGTAGTAGTAACAAGGTTTTCAGAGAGGGGAAATATTTTAAGATAATCACCCTTTCTTGACCAAGGTAAGAACTGCCTATTAGTGTACAGAAACAATATTTATTACCATATCTATTTTATAAGGATTAATCTTGTTATCAAAAGATCATCTCTATCACATGAGATGCTTCCCCCTCAAAAATGCTATATCTTAGAATCTTGGTTCTTTTTCTAATTCATATGAAACATCTTAGACAGTTTGACTTTCTTTTGATATTCACATGGATTAGATGTATTTCTGTAAACTTCAACCATCTACATTTGTGAGATGGAGAAATTCCAGTTCTATAAATTTTTAGCTAATATTTAGACCTGAAATTAAGAGATAATTTATTGAACAGGCCACAATAAACCAGGATAAATGATTGCTATGTTTTAAATATTTGTGTTTCCCCAAGTTCATTTGTTGAGATCCTAACCTTCAAGGTGACGTCATTAGGGGGTGGGACCTTTGAGAAGTGATTCGGTCAGGAGCACAAAGCTCTTTATAAACAGGAAACCTAAGAGAACCTTCCTCATTCCAACACTGGATTTGCAGTGAAAAGAGGACCATTTATAAACCAGGCAATAGGTTTCCCCCATAAGCATTTCTATCTTGGATTTCATCATCCCAAACTGTAAGAAATACATTTCTGATGTCCCAAGCCACTTAGTTTATAATATTTTCTTACAGTAGCCTGGATATACTAAGACATCAGTAAGTTACTTTTATATACATTCAAGCTTCTTAGCTACTTGGAAACAGTAAACTGTTTAGCAAAGAAATAATATCATTCCATTCTTTTGAGACTACTAATGATTTAGTAAATCCTTTTGGAACTAATAGTACATATAATCAACCTTACTCACGCTCTTGTCTAAGTTGTCATCGATTCTCAATTTTCGGGATGAAAATGAATGAAATTTACTATGCACGTGAGATTCCATCCAAAGCTGCTCTTTTGGCCATCACTTTAACAGATATGAAATTAAATAATAAATAATTTGAGAAGTGGAGGTGGCCATTTGCTCACTTTCAGTAAAAGACTCATAACTGACTTAGTTTGGAAAATTGTCTCTTAAGATTCCAACTTCTAAACACAAATACAGCATCTGATTCATTTGCTAAAGTTGATCTTAATGTGATTATCTGATAGGTCCCTATCCCAAAAAATTTTAATTATCTGTATATCATAAAGCATTTCTACATAAATATCCTACTGAAAGCTCTAGATCTTGACAAAGCAAGCACTTGCTTTATCTTGTCTGACTCCTTGTTCCAGTTGTCCACTGCCAAGCTCTAACCAAGAAAAATTCCTAGTAGTTCCCAAATGCTCCATCACGCATTAGGCCCCTAAGCCTGTGCACATACTATTTTCTGGGCTTTTTATACCCTCTCTCAATCCTTAATTTGGTGAACCATATAATTTCCTAGATCTCATCCTGATATAACCTCCTTTAGGAAGCACTCTGTGCTAGTACTCCCTTCTATAACCTCAGAAGTTAACCCATTTGAACATTTCTTGCATTATGCTGACTTTTCCCTAGGCTTAATTTCTTAAAGGGCAAGGGCAAAATCTTTAGCATTATTAGTATATTGCTTGGCCTATGTAGGTCCTCAAATACATGTTTTCAGTAGTTGAATGAGTAGTTAAAATTTCATCTTTTCTTTAACATGCTTTCCGTACATGACTCCTTCTTTTCAGTTCTTTGGAACTGTACTTGGGAATTTTCAACAATTCCTTTGGAACAGTACTTGGGAATTTTCTCAACTTTCTGTTTTCTTTGCGACTTCCCTGCCTTGCTCTGCCTGCACAGTCATTTATTCAACAAATTTTTTTCATGATTGTACAAAGAACCTCATACTCAGACGTTGCCTATAAGATTATTATAGGCTAACAGAAAGGAGAAAACATTACCATCAACCTAGAAAATGATGTCAAAGAAGTGCATCCACATTCAATTGGAAGGGTATCACAGGCCTTTCTTGACATCAACAAGGCCTTAAAGCACATGCAAAACTGAACATTATACACAAAAATGAAAACACATTTAAAACCATAAGGCATATGTGTGAAGGAAAAAGAGAAAAAGAATACATGAAATCCATGCAAAAAAACCCGAGTGGTGCTCACATGGAAGAAAAGCGGCAATGCTAATGGTGTGCTGAGAAAGGACCTGGTCCGGGCAGTAAAGGGTCAGGTGTAAGACTTTTTTTAGAGAAAGGAGGTTACTGAAAGCTTTTCTTATTGATTGACTCTTGTTGCATCTTCCTATACAATATTATTTCTGTATTTTTTCTACAAAGCTACATAAATTCTTCTTATCCCATTCCATGTTCCTTTTCACATTATTTTATGACATCCTAAATGATTGTTCCAGCAGATTCAGCTTGAAGGCTACCGGAAAGGTCATTGTTAACACATTTCCCCCATCCTCATTAAGCTCTATTACTCACATCAGGTTCAAAATCCCAATAACTAATTAGTCTTCACTGTAGTTTTCCACTGACATCCTTCCAATACCATTTTACCTGCTGCAAATTTCCCTAGCTCTTTTGAGATCTCCGACACCAGTTTTTCCATTTCTGAAGCTATTTCGTTGCTCATAACCTCTCTGTATTGTCTGTTTTGAAACAACTCATAGTCAAGCTACCTTGAACATCTTGGATTATGGAAAAAGTCTATCAAACAAGCCACTAACCCCTATATATGTCATCACATATTGCAATCACAACCTTTGTGCGTACTGCTGATCTTGCATGGACCTCAGTAAAGGTACTCAGTGAATACTTAATGAATGAGTGGATGACTAAATGAAACTTGGTTCATTTTAGAGTGCATGCTCCTCAATGTCAAAGATTAGTTTCAATATTTTATATCCTGAATTGCTCTTTTAGAGAAACTAAATAAATTTCAATTAAATGAATGCACAAATCATTTGAAAAATGAATTACAGAACAATCCTGAGGGCATGTAAAAAACAAAAAAAAATTATCTCACCTAAAATATGTACAACATTATGAAAGGCATTTAAAATAATACAGAAATATATTTATTCTTTAGCTCACATTTACTGGTTTTGTGTGTGTAAGCCTTTAATAAAGTAGAGTGATTGTTGCTTTATTTAAAAAAGAAAGAAGAAGAAAATGAAAAAGCCTTATTCAAAGGCTTCATATCTTTGAACTAAATAAGAGTTCTGGGTTTTATGACTTCAACAAACAAACAGAAGCTGAATGTGGTTAGAGTTATCCGTGCCTAATATTTTAATTCCATTGTTCAATAATTCCCATTCCTTTGCATTATTTTTGCTTTATTATACTCTTATAATACTCTCAAATATATCTATAAAACTTTACAGCCCTTTTCCAATGGCATATGGTGTGTGTTCTGAAGAGAAACATGTTTATGAGCTGAAAGATGGGAAGAAAATGTAAAGTGCTCTTACGGGACTTGGGGAGGGATTGCTGCCTGCCTGTGTGGCAGGAACGTTACAGTATATCAGGCGCTTGCAACCTGAATAGGAGCCCTTCCGTTTCAACAATGAATAGAAGCCTGGGATGTGCTATGGCAACTTTGGTGCTACTACAGGTTTTGGTTTTTTCTGCTGAATATTTGTCAGTAGTTCCTGAAACAGTATTTTAATTCTGAATATTGTAGAATAATATCAATTAGCAGGGAGGGAGGAAGCAAAACAATGTGTAGATGGCAGAGTGACAAAAATACAATTCTAATGTCCTCTCCCCCTGCAGCCCACCCAGACTTTGTCCGGGGCAGAGTGAGCAACTGTGCTTCTTGGAGAAGTTTATCTTTTTGAAAGGCTGAAGATACTTGTTCTGAAAGGTACTGCAGCGTCAAACCCTTTTGTTAAGAACTAGATTCAAATTTTCAGGTGCCATCTATGTGCATCTTTGCATTCCCTGTCCCACCACTGATCTAATTACATAGACCCAGACTAGCCACCATAGTGTGACCTTGGACTTTTTTGTTGGCCCCCATTTTGTTACCATGTGCACTCATTTCTCCATTGCCATTTCTCATCTATCCATTTTTCTCCTTCACCTTCTTGGCTAGTCCCTAGTTTAATATCTTGAACTTATCTCATATGATGTATTTCAGTTTATTCAGTCTCTTTTGACTTTAGCCTTTCTCACCTAAATTTCCTTCTGATATGTAATCCATGAGATTCCCTTTTTCTTCTAGAAAGTCTTTCAGAGCTCACTAAATGGATCAGAGCCCATTTCCTGTCTAAGAAGACCCTGGCTGTTTACTTAAATTAAAATCTTACAATCTGAACTTAGTTCACCTTTACTGCCTTACCTTTCACAGTACCACACCACATACTATGCACATTGGTGACACAGAATGCAGTTACAGTTACAGTGGTCTCTACATACTCTGCTTAGTCTGGGTCCTCTAGGATTTCTTCAGCCTCAGAAACATAACTCCTCTGTCAAACTAATTCAAAAGCTCTCATATGCATTCCTAAATTTCTCCAAATAGAAGCAATCCTTCTTCTACCCTGCTCCCCAAGTATTAGCTGTATCAGTGCATTCATTGCAGCATTTTTATTGTTTTTTATTATATTTTGCTATTTTAATTCCTGTTGTATCCAGTGACTATTAGTTGTGTCTTCATGCCACCTGCAGCATCTCCATTACCCATTTGCAAGCGAGCATTAAACAGACCTCAAACTGTCCTTGAAAAATTTTCTTGCACTCAGGAGGATTCTCCTGGCCTATAGGTTAGCTTCTCTAAATGCCCTAGCCTTTCTGTAGATACTTATTAAAAGATAAAATTAAAAGGCTAGGATCTGTCTTTAGTCAGCAGTACGGAGAAATTTCGCTGCAAGTCAGAGAGGGTGCCTGTGTGCTGTCTGCTACGCAGTACTCATGAAACCTGATTTGAATATAAAATATTTAAGGACAATGGTCTAAATCATCCATTTTTCTAGATTTTTAAAATTTTGCAAATAGCTGATTTCAATTTAAGATAGATATTTGGAGATTCACTTAGCTACAAAATCCTGCCATTGTCAGCATTACAAAATGATGCATTATGAACATATTCATTTGTATCAGTGTTGTGGTTCTAGAACAAAATATCTTCTTTGTGAAAAACACTGGACATTTCTAAGGAATATCTGCAGATAAAGTTGTTTCTCTTCTGTTGGTTTATAGCTATAGATCTTGTGAGTAGTACATATGATTACTTTTTTTTATGTTATCAGCACCTCAGAGTTTTATTTTCAGTCTTCTTTATTATGCCTATAATCTCTCCTACTAATACACAACTTCTACAGATAAAAATCTAACTAAAATTCCATTTCATTTATTCACTTTAATTTTTACTAATTTTCTCTATCTCCTGCCTATTCAGTTATTACTTATCAAAAACCATGATGTTTTATATATGAAAGATCTTGAGAATAAATAAATATATATTCTATTGAGTTCTATATCATATAAAGTACCTTAAATAGCACTTTACACAAAGAAAGTACTCCAGAGTTTCCTGGTTGAATTCACAGAATTTCAGAACACTGAAAATTTCCAGAAAAAAGGAATACAAATCAGATATAATCAGTCACTTGAAGGAACCAAGATAGGCTTTTGATTAAAATTGAGCATAGTAATATAGCATTATTATTAGTTTTCATCTACTCTTACTGAGTCATACTTCATAACATTGATAAAAACAGTAGCCTCACTTTATGCCATATTTCCCTAGTCTAATTCTCATATAGATCTGAAAGAAAATGATCTTTTTCATGAGTGTAATAATACCTAGGCACCACTCTATCACCTAACTGCTAGATAGCAGTCACATAAAGGGCACTGACATCTTTCTTTCCTTCACCTGAGAAAGGTTAGTGTTAGGGGATGGCACAAGAAGAAGATTGAGCAGCATGAATTGCTGGTCCTGCTATAAGTCAGAGCAAGACATTGAGAAGGTCAAGACTAGTGGAGGCTGAAGAGACCATTTGTGTGTATGAATGTTCATAGGATCTGAAGAAACCTAGCACAAATGTCAGCCTTTGACCTGATCACACATGGCTAAATACAGAGGTGACATCGAGGTGCTCCTGATGAGAAGTTCAAAGCAGAGACTCCTGAACAATGACACTGCAACAAGTTAAGAGCTTCAGGACCTAACAGGAAGTAAATCCACAAACAAAACTTCATACCAACAATGAGAAAAGATCATTTACAACAGAGTTATTTTACTTTCAGGAATTATATTGTTATATTTTTTTACACAGTAAAGCTTTTTTGTAACTTTTCCCCATTACTTGTACGATTTCTAAATGAAGACATATGGTTGCTAAGGTGCCTACAATTTAAAATGTGTTTCAAAAGGTTTCTGTGACAGTCACAATTACTGAGCCATTAAAAGTAAACATGACTAAAACATGTAAAAAGAAGTCCCCCAAAATATTCATTTTTAAAAAAGGAACAAAAACAAGACACTGATAGATATTTTTAAAAAATACACAAAACATGTCATTTCATATTATTTTCATCAGATTTTCTTATGTCTCAGCATTCTTTAGGTCAAATTAGTCCAATCACTGCTAATGCTTTCACCAACAAGAGCATCATGACTGAGGTTAGCACTTCTGTGCGAGAACTGTTCCTACTAATAAAAATGTGCAATACTAAGACTTTTTCCCTTAAATTATTTATAAATGTCTTTACAAGAGAACAAAATACTGTGTCTTCCTATCAGGGATCTGGCCAAGATCCCCAAGTGCCTGTATGAGGGGTACAGCAAAAGAATGAAATAATAAATAAATAAATACAAACAAGTTTAGTAATACATGAAGGGAGGTGGGGCTGGGAGGTCAGTGCCTCAGTTTGAGCAGAGATCAAGACACTCCAAACCAGCCACTATTTACTGGGTGTATACAGTGATAGGAAGGGCTAGCAGAAGATACAAAGTCTGGGGAAGACTTAGAGGTCACTGACTCAGCTGGTAATCTTGGGATGACTCAAGAGGTTGGAGATGATCTTGCACTAAGAGGGATCTTGCCCTGGAGTGTTTTTTAATCTTAGTGGTTTTAGTTTAGTCTTAGTGGGTGGGAGAGGATGGACCATCCCTAAAGAGTTAATGGGAAATCTCAAAAGGGTGATACCAATAACCTCAAGCCTCCATTTATTCCTTAAGGAATTATGCAAAATTAACCATTGTGAATTTGTGGTCCCCAACATCTTCCCATTAATCTATTATATTCAACATTCATTAAACATAGCTAAAGTACAGTTTATGGGGGAAGGCAATGAACAACATAGAGGAAATCGTTACAGCTCTGTTTCTAACACAAAGTAGGAAGTACATATAAAAGTTTTGTCTGTGTATTTCAATTATGAAGGTAAAGGAAGTGTAGAAAATTTGACAAATAGAAAACAAAAGTACTATTACTACATAAATGCAGCACTCTAAAAATCATATATTTTTATGGGTCCTCTTATTTTTTTTATAAGTTATCAAATTATAAAATGACTCTTCAATATGTTTGTACATTTTACATTTTGTTATGTGGAGGGAGGCAATTCCTTGTTTAAGCATTAAAATAATGCTTCTAATGGACACAGCACAACCATTTATCTATATTTTCCAAGGTTTTACAATGATTACTGTTTGAGTATTAAGCAGAAATCATATGAACATCTGTATAGAAACTTTTAAAGAATTAATGCAAAGGCTTTAAACCATAGGATTTCTTTTCAATCCATTTTCAAAGTCATTGAAATTTATGAGATTACCATATTGTCTTAGCCTGGCGTGGTGGTGCATGCCTGTAATCCCAGCACTTGAGAGACCGAGGCAGGAGAGTCACACCAAGCTCGAGCCCAACCTGGGCTAAAAGGTGAGTTCTAGGCCAGCCTGAACTGCACAGCAAAATCTTGTCTCAAAAAGACAAAAAACAAACAAACAAACTATTCTGAAGTTTATGTCTTTGAACTTGATTAGTTGTATTTCTTGTTTTGTGTAATTTGTGACTATGGAGATGTTAAGATTTTTTTCTTAAATATTTAATCATAGTATTTCATAAAACAAAAGCATTAATTATGCTGTGTTTACTTTTTCCCTAAATCTATTGGTAGCCTATTCCCAATTTATGTTGCATAATATGTACCCAGATTCTATAATTTATGCAGATAAAGCTATTTCTTGACTTTATTCTTTTAAATTTTATTTCTCAACAGTAATATGAAAATATAGCGATATGATAGTTTCATTTCCTTCTACATATTTTCATTTGAATTTA
>RJWT010033935.1:0-13791 GCA_004365215.1 Cuniculus paca
ATTTGCTCTTTCAAAATCTCTCCTCCATCCACTGAACAAAACCAGTTGTGAAACCTTCCATACTAAGAAACTGTACACACGGGTTCCTTCTTTCAAAAGCCATTTGTTTGCCATCATGTCAGCTCTGCACAAGCCAAGACTGCTTGCAGATTTTTCGTCCGCCCCCACAGCTACCATTAGAGAAAACCCCACCTATATTTCTCTTGCACAACATTACTCATTCAGCTCAGAGAGCTCAACTGCAATTGCAAGAGGCACGTCTGCCAAGAGAGACAGCTTTCATGTGAAAGAATAACAACAGGCCAGGCACGCCAATGGAAAGGCATCTGCCAGGCCCTCTGCAGAGTCACCAGGAACCCCAGAAATTATGGGGAGAGTCGACACACTCAGGACAAAGGGTGTGGCGCAGCAGGCAGCAAGTAGTTCAACTCACAGCTCAGAAAAAATAAATAAAGTGGAGGCAGAAGGAAGGGAGGGAGACAGAGAGGGAGGTAACGAGTGAACAGAGGCACAGGACTAGCTCCCTCTTACTGAGAAAGTGGCCCCATTGAGAAGACACACTGTGCAACCTGGCATTTTCAAGTAAGCGACCCCTGGCTCCGGCATGTGTACAGCTACAAGAAAAGCCACAGAAATGTACCGAGTTAATAACATTCCAGACATACTGCTGGCAGCAGTTCACCCTTTCTGCTAAAACAAAACAGAAGTAACTTCAATCCTTATAAACAGGCTCGGCAATGAGTCTGCTCGGGAAGGATCCACCAGCCAGAGCAGGGCAGCCGTGCACGCACTGGTACAGAGACTGGAGGGCTGGCCGACACTCGGGCTGGCCGACGCTTGGGCTGGCCGCTACTACCAGAGGATGGTTGTGAAGCTTCTGCTGCCTGGGATGACCTGTCTGCTGCTGTCCCAGCCTGGCCACCTAGCCAAGGTCTATTTATGCAAGCCTGGAAGCCTGCAGGACCTGAAGGAATGCACAAAAGCCGCCCCGTGGGGGGTGGCATTTCACCTTCCTGCCCTTTCCTTTTTTCCCCTTGAGCAGCTGTTATTGTCTCCACCAAACTTCCCTCCCCACCATTGCGTACTGGAGACACTACCTCCATCTGGGCACCCCGAAGTGGGCTCAGGACAGGTCCTGGCATGGCTGGAATTCAACCTAAATTCCCACTTCCCATGCTCGATCCTTTCTTCCCAGCCAGGGATAATCACATTTCTTACTGTCCTCCGAGGAAGACTGAAGCTTAAACATCCTCCAAATAGGAAGGAAGGGCGTTTAACTTGATATAAATGACGCTTATTATCAGTGGAAAATATGACTTCTCCCTGACAAATTTTCCATTTGGAACCCTGACTCTCACGCCTCTAGCAGCCCATTTTGTCCTCCAAAGTTGGGTCTTAACTGTGTCTTTTGGGGTTCCTTCCCTACGAAGGAAATGGCTTCTTTCTTAAAAACATGGAGTGAGATTTTGACAACTTTTCTCAAGGGTGTTAAAATTCTGACATAAAGGATCAATAGAATATTCTTTGGAGAAGTTCTTTCCTTCTTTTTTTGATCCTAAATGTCATAATTTCTCAAGGTAAGTAGACTAAACCACTTATCTTTTTTAAAAAACCACCTTTTCTTCAGCCAAGGATGGTGGCAGGCACATGTAATCCCAGCAGCATTTGGGAAACTGAGGCAGGATGATCTGGAGTTTGAGGTTATCGTGGGCTATACCATGAGTTCAAAGCTGTCCTAGATTACATAAAGAGACCTTGTCTCAAAAAGCAAAACAAAACCAAAAACAAAAGTAAACTACTTTTCTTCAATAGCCAATAATAATAATAATAATAATAATGTTTGTAAGCTCACTTCAAGGACTAACAGTAAATATTCTTTTATCAATGGATAGATAGACTACCTCCTGGCCACCTTCACAACAGAAGAAACTTTCAGAATTTTCCAGTCTGACCTTAACCTTGAAGTGTAAGGCTCACTCCCAGGCGCCCTACACATTCCTGCACTCCCCAGCCTTCTTCTGCCCCAGTCAGCAGCTGGTGATCAGTCTTCACTTTGACAAGGCCCATTGGAAAGTGCATTTCAGTTTTCCCACGGGAGAGTCTGTGTCAACAGCCTCTACAGATGCCAAACTGTCGATCCACTGTCATTCCAAAGGATGGGAGATAACCACTTCAAAATCTTCAGTCTAAAACAAATCTCAATCTCCCCCCACCCCCGCCAGCACTGAGTTTATCACTTTTCCCAAGCACGAAGTGGGCAGAAAAGTGACATCGCTAATCTCAAGAAGCACAATCCCTCTTGCGCCTATCCTGCACCACACTTTCTCTTTGCTCTGCCTGGTGCAGGAGGAGGTTGGGGGGTGGGGGCTGGTGTGGAGTCACAGCAGGCCACGTGTTGTCCTTCCCCAGGAGACCACCAGCGTGGTGGAGGCTGCTCCCTTCACAGAGGCCAGAGGTATTGGATGACTGCCGCCTGCCCCTTGAGATTACAAATATCATGTCTGCTCTGAAAACAGATTCTCAAGACTGTTCCCTAATGCTACCTACCCACCCAGATTAGAATGCTGTGTCCGCTAATTCGAAACATGCTTCAAGCAGAGGAGGAAGGAGCGCCTTCATTACTCCCAGGAGCTGCTGCAATCCTTCGGGAGGAATTCAATTTAGAGCGGAAATGGAGAATTTCATCAGATCTTAAGTAGGAGCTGGTGTGTGATTTATTTCTGCTTTTTCCAGGGAGACCTGACCAGCACAGCCCATCTTGCTACTCAAGGAGCTTTACAGCACTTAGCAGCTCCAGCTAAATGCTGCAGCCACAGGGCAGAGCAGGCTGTGCAGAGGGAAGTGAGCCAGGACGTTGCCCCAGGACATTGCCCCAGCCCACTCCTCTCATTATACTGGAGCAGATCCCAATTCCCCTGGAGCGTAGGGGTAAATTCACTTTTCCTCCAGATACTTGGGTTGGAGAGGCATCACACAGATATATTTATCAAGCTTGAACTTCTTGTGGGTGAGAGTCATATTTTTCACAATTCCAACAACACATGGAGCCTACTATCCAATGACAGAGAGGAAGAAAGAATCAAGAAAGGAGGAAACCAGCCCCTTTCCTGCCACAGCCTGACTTTAATGGGTTCTAGAATCACATGAAATCAACTTTGGCTTGTGTGATTTAATTACCTGCTGATATAATGTGGACACCTGAAATGTACACTCAGTAGTCTGGAGCAAAAGGGAGGACAAATTCCCTTTCTCTCCCTTAGGCTCAGAGCATGTTTCCTCTTTCCTTCATAAGGTGCGTTTGCATTTTGGCCAATACATTTATGAATCAGCTCCCATCCCTTCATCTCTGGCTGCAGTTGAATGTGGGGTATGCATCTATTGTCTTGAAGCCAGAGGTGTGCTCCAGATGACCCGCAGGACCATTCGTTCCTCTAGCTCTGAGGCTGCTTAGTAAGGAAGAGTCACCTTCCATTTCCTACTGTAGCTACATGGTACAGTGTTTCAACAGAGGCTTAAGCGATCACAGAATGATCTTTTGGGGTTGGGGATTTTCAGTAGCTTGAGATGGACTGCAATTCTGAAAACTTGCTAGTAAAGTTCTTTTTGAAGATTGTGAAGAACACTTAGTAAAACATCTACTCATTTACCTGAATAAATGTTGCTCAAACTGCCAGTGTGATTACGGCAGAGTGACTCACGGAAGCCCCAGGGCCACAATGCCTATACTTGTTACCCCAACATCAGCTTCCTCCTAGACTCATGCTGCTTGTGTATTTGCTACATGCTAAGTACATAAAGCCTCATGTACTCCACCCTTCAGCTCAGGATATAGACTTATGATCCCATTTTACCAATGACAAAAGTGAGGCACAGAGGGGCAAAGTAACTAGCATAAAGTCACACAGCAGGCAAGTCACAGAGCTAGTATTCGAACTCATGCTGTCTTGACTCTGGAGTTTCATCCCAATTCACTCTGTCCAGCACCACTGGCTCTAGACCTGTGATTCTCAGGTTGTGGCACATCCATCTATGCCAGCTCAAGCCTGACTGTACAATTGTCACCCATCTCCAGGGTGTTCTCTCTCTCCCCAGAAGCCACTATAGGGAAACCACCCACTGTGCCCTGGGTCTTCTGCTCCTTACCTCTATGTCAAAGCCAGAAGTGGCCTGAGATCAACAATGCTTCAGCTTCTTCCTGGTGAGAGGGAGGAAGAAGGCAGAATAGGGGGAGTAGCACAACTGTACTATGTATGCTCCCCAAAGCCTCAATTACCAAACTCCATGCCTTTTTTTTTCACAACCCCATCCTATGCTGGGAGTCCCTAGTAGGTCACCACAAGGGAATGCTTTAAACAAAGAGGTGCAAGTGTGCTTAGGCAGACCCTAGTGTGACTCCTGAGGCCCTGGACAGCCAATGCACCAGTCTGCCTCTCTTCTATTAATGCTGAGTGTTCTCTTCAAGTGAGATGGTCTAAAGCAGGCCATGAACTCAATGAGCTACAGAAGCCAAAAGATAACAATATGAGGGCCATAGGTCATGAGGGCCATGGGAAGAGAGATGACAGGGAAGAAGATACCAGTACGGGGGAAAGAGGCAAAGAGAAGAAGAAGCGGATAATGAGATGATAGACCGAAAAAGTAAGCAGGCGAGGAAAAAAGTAGAGAAGATGATGAGGGAAGTAGATGACAAAAGGAAGAGGCAAATGAGAGTAGACAGAGGTGAATGAAAAAAAGAGAGAAATAGACAAAAATAGCTAACAAAAGGAAGGAAGTAAAACACAAGTAGAGGAAGCGTCTAACAAGATGAAGGAAATGGAAAACGAGATAAGAGAATCAGAAGCAGTGATACGGGGAAGCAAATAACAATAGGGGCACGTGCATAGCAATTTTTAAAAACACTAGGGCAAGGATGGAGGCCTCAAGTTGATAATCTCTGGCTTAACTCCTAAATTACCCCAGGAGAAGCAGCCAGGGCTTCCCTTCACACACAGGGCTCAGTGACTGATAGCTGGACCCTATCAGGCCTGCGGTTGGAGCTCAGAGGATGGATGGCATCAGTGAGGTGGAGAAGGGAGCTGGGGACACCAACACAGGGGTGCCAGCCTCATACTTTGGCTGAGTATTGGGTTTGGCCCCCTGCTAATGGGAAATCAACAGCATGGCAATGACAAAACACAGAGACGCCCTTGGTGCAGTGGCAGCAGTGGCTTTGCAGGCCCTACAGGAATGAGCAGAGTGGCAGGACTTCATTTCTGCACCACTGAGCAAGGAACACACAGAGGACATAGCTGCAATGTCCAGCGCTGCCTGCTACACTGGGCCGTATCAATGCCCCACTGTAGGAGCTGCCTATGCCTCCTGGGGTCACCCAACCTTAGAAAGGGAAGAGGGTGGGGCTTCGCCATCTAAAGAGCTCAGGGAAGCTGAGTGTGAAGGTTTTATATTTAATACTAAAGAATCAGAGGTAAAACTAGCATTTGATTGAATGTTCCAGCTCACTGAGGACTCCATTTTTCTCTTGAAATCTTAACATGTTATTCCTATAAGGAGTCTCTGGAGTCTCATAGATGAGGACACTTTTTTTGAAGTTACTAAACGTTCTGATAACTATACATCTTGGGTCCCAGGCACACACCCATACCCATGTTGTACACACCAATATTTACCGCAGCTGAGCGCATCTTTTGAAACCTCTCTAGATTACTGAGGAACTGAACGCTGTCCACTTTCTGCGGGATCTGGTAAGTATGTCATTGCTAATGAAAACATGTTGGCAACCTCCACTGGGGCACATGGATGGCAAAATGTGATTTTTCTCCACTCCCCTACCTACTCACTTCCCCTGCCGCTTTCTCCCCAACCAGGATGATGATGTTTATTCCCATAAAGAGGGCTGATAAAATTAGCCTCCACTGTGATACAGGGAAAATCTTTATTTAATAAAATAATGCATTTTGCTTCATTCCCAGAACGGCAATAAAATGGTGCAGCTGAGAACCACAATAGCTCATCCAGTTGGTTGGCTTTCACTGTATGTACAAGAGTCTGTCATTTGTGGCCATGTGGAAGCTTGGAAAACTGTTTCACGAAGGGACTCATTTGGGCAGCCTGCAACCACCTTCGACAAGAACTGTCTGTTTACTGGTTTCCTTTGAAACACACTCCTTGGGTCCATGAGCCATCCCATCCCACGTTCCTTGTCTAGAAAAAGAAGCTGTGAGGATTCCCCAAAGAGCACCTAGAAGTTTAACTGGTGAGGGTGGTATCAGTTGTTTCCATAACGGAGAGCAAGTCTAAGCCCTAGTCAGGTTCTCTGGGACTTTAAGGACCCAAGATGCAGACAGAGATATGTTTAGTGCCCTGCTGGGGGCTAACGAAGGCATTGGGAAAGACCAGTTTGTGTGGGCCTGGATGCAACAGAGGCACTGCAGACTGGTAAGAGAGCTGTGGAAGCAGAAGGCTGATGGGAAAGAAAGCACAGGTTTCCCCCTGCCAGACAGTCACACTGTCTGCTGCATTTCAAAGCAGGAGACTACTATAGGGGGAACAGAACCAGAGATGCCCTGGAAGCTGGGCATTAAAATCAATTCTGTAACTAAGCAGAAGAGGAATCCAGGAGAAAAGAACGGAAGGAAGATAAGTCAAAGTATTCCTTGAAGGTGGGCGGTAGAGGCAGCACTGATGCAGACGATAGCAGAGGAGGAGAAGAAAAATAAAATATAATGATGCCAGTAAACACTTAGACAATGCTCACTCTCTCCCAGGCAGCGTTATGAGGGAGAACTATTATTATCTCCATTTTATACATAAATAAATTAAGCCACAGGGAAGTTACATCAAAACTCATCTAAGTTCCCACAGGTAGGATGTATACATGTTTTGTTTGATTAATACTAACATGTATCAGAACCACATGGAGGTAGGGTTACTAGATAAAAAAACAGGACCCTCCGTTAAATTTGAACGTCCAATAAACAATGAATCATTACTTAGTGTATGTTCCATGTGCTATGTGTTAAACCTGGCCACCCTACTTGGAGAGCTCATTCAAACAGCTTGCTAGGCCTCACCCCTGAGAGCCTCGTTCTGCAGTCTTAGAGGCCTGGAATGCACACTCTGCTAGAGATGCCAGCTGATACTGATGCTGCCTGCCCAGGGACCACACTCCAAGAACTACTGATCTATACTGTGGTGGCTTGTGGCACTAACTTAAAAAAAAAGTAATAACCCACTGCCAAAATTTGGATTAAACCTCCTCTTATGCTTTTTGAAAAATTCTATCACCCTTGTTTATGCTATGATACAGTTTAGGAAACTTTTTCTTCATGGAAAGGGCAACAACATAAATGTCAGCCCACCTCAGGTCAGTCACTACAAAGTCTGTATTACGAAGGATGGAATTAATTAGGTTTATTGTCTTTTTGAAATCCAAACAGGTTCAATTATCACTAGCCACTAATGGCTTATGATGAAGGCAGAGCTTGTTAACTAAGCAAACAACTGAAATGTTTGTTTAAAGTGTAAATAGAAAAAAAAATCATGAATTAAATGAATGAATTCTCCAATTGTTCTCCCTTGCCTGCAAAGGAGCATTCAGCTCCCACAATATATATTACCACCTTTGTTAAAACGATTAGCCTGCTGGAATTATCTTTATCCGGTCAGAGATCTTCTTAGTGGCTCCTTAAAAAGTACATGTCTCTCTTAATTTTAAAAAGTACTCATCTGGGTCATAAAGTGCCATTAAGGATAAGAGACGACATGGCCACTAGGGATTCATAAATAATTGAGTTTTTAAGAACAACAGCCATATTTTCCTAGTCTCCAATTGTGAATCCATAGATAGACCGACACAGCACGTTTGTGAAGATCAAGGGACAACATGCCTGCTATTTCCTGGGGTGGTCCTAGGAAGTATCGGACAGATGGCGATTCTCAGAGGTATTCAACTTAACAGCCTCTCCCTTTAAGAGGTAATAAACTGCGCCAGAAACAAAAATAAACAAAAGGTTTCACTCTCCAAAGTCTCCAAGTCTTTAACTAACCTTTTCATTTACAATTACGGGCCTTCTAGTTCTTCTTCCCAAGAGGAAGGCACTAGGTTTATTGGACATCTAAAGCTGAATCCCATTCTCTGGATGGTTCCCTTGATTCCTCGTCCTTGTATGTTTTCACCATGGTGACACTGTGAGTGAGGATCACAGAATTCCTTTCCTTGTAAACAATTCTTCCTGCACATGTGAAATACACCCGGAGTGTGAAAGGCACCAGATCCGTCTCAAATGTATTCACCCGCAAGCAACAGAAAACACAAGGAACACCCACACACACAGCCAAGGTCTCCTTTCCTGAACAAGACGCCTAGAGCTGAGCAGGCCTCAGTGACTCACCCACACAGTCAGGGCTTTAGGTCTTCATCCTTACCATGTTCCTTTTTGTTCTTATACTTGCCACTTCATGGTCACAAGTGACTACCAAGCTCTAAGCATCATTTCTGGGTTCAACACAGAAGCAATATGCAGGTGCTGTGCCAGCAAGGTCAGTGCCTTTCATCAGGATGAGCGCACTTTTCCTAGGACACCCATGCCTGATTTCCACTCTGGTTTACTCTAGCTATAAGGCAGCATGGGAAAGACGATCTTTAGCATTCTCTGATTCCACCATGGAGGTTGGACAGGAAATTGAATCCCACAAAGGTGGCCACAGCACCTTAGTGTAGCTTTCTCTCCTCATAAATAACACAGGGTCATTTATTTTTTCCACAAATAGTAGAGTCAGCTCTTAAGACAGTTAGGAAAAGGTAGTACACGGAAATAGCTCACACTGAAGTTCTGGTAACACATCACGCTGTACCTTCCTAGACACATGAGGGTGGGAGGATGGGTGATCAAGGGCACCTCAAGGACACATTCCGGTGACAGCTCAGTTTAGTCTGGTGCTCGCCGGCATTTGCATTTTCACTTTACCTTCTTACCTTCCCCCAAAAGACCAGAAACCAAGTAAAGCCAAAGGTAATACTAGGTATTATGGTGGCTTTGAAGAACTCAGGCCTTGGGGCTGCAGCACTGGATTGGACTCCTGATTCCCTTACTTAAGCACTGCATCAGGTTTTGAGGACTGCTGTAACATATGACTACAGATTTATTGGCTTAAAACAACACAAATCTATTATTTTACAGTGGGCTAGAAGTCTGACACAGGAATCTGTTGGCTAAAATCTATGGTGCTGGAAATCGGGACCTTGGGGTGTGTGTGTGTGTGTGTGTGTGTGTGTGTGTGGACATTTAATGAACTATACCTGAAGATGTACACTTTTCTTCCTGCATTACACTTCACTGAAAAGGTATGAACAGCTGGGCATGGGGCACACATCTGTGATTCCGGTACTCTAGGAGGCTGAGACAGGAGGTTACGTGTTTAAGCCCAACCTGGGCAACTTAGTACCTTAGCAAGACCTTGTCTCAAAATAAAAAACAGAAGAAAGGGTTGAAGATGTAATTCAGTGTACAGGTAGTGGATTCATCTCTTTGTCCTCCCCAATAAAAACAAATACCTGTACCATGGGAGGTCTCTGTTTTCTCCATGGGTAAACTGAGGCAAAATTAAGCCAGAGTCTTTTAGTAGGGATAGAAATAAGACTACAAACAGGGTAACCCACCAGCTGCACCTTTTAATGTATTTGAGGCCAATTCCCAACACTAAATATACATATTTATATTTAAATTGCTTGAGGAATAGTTGTTTTTCCTTTGAAATGTGCTTTTGCCAGAGTCGCATTCCTATTGCTAGTGAAAGGCACCTTGTACCCCCTCGGACACACCTGTAAAAACAGAACTGCTACCATCATACAGCTAGCTCTGTCTGCTTCATTTTCTCTTGGACGCAGTGAAAACCATGCCATGATAATATGCCCATTTTGTGTCCCGGCCAGCTGGAAAATTACATCACAACTGACATGACATCATGTGGTCCAATGGGGAGCCAGTGGTGCCACAGGAAACCTGGGTGAGGGGGCACAGCAAGGGCACAAACGCCACTCAGCTATGAGTCCCACCCCTTTTGTGAACGAGTGGCTTCTTTTCTCGCCACATTTCCAAAATGAAACTGCACCAGTTCCACTGTCTGAGACCACTGATCTTCCAACATCTTTTATCTCTGAAACTAACTCCATTAGCCAGGGATGTTCTGTTTCAGAAAAGGAAAGATAAGCTTGGGGGAGGAGGGCTCATTGTAAATCATTAGATTTACAGTGGGGAAGGCCAGGGAAAATCCCAGGACACCCAAGAACAGTTCAGCACCCCCACCCTACCTCAGCTGTGTTTGGTTTGGTTTTGGAACCGGGAATTGAACTCAGAACCTCATGCTTGCCAGGCAGGCACTGTGCCGCTGAGTGGTATCTCCAGCCCTCAGCTGTTTTTAAAGTGACCTCAAGTACTAATCATAATAAAAGCATAAATAATAGTAATGAACATGCTTATGGGGCAAACATAACATCATGACCAGGCCTAGACCTTCTCCATCTTTTCAAATTTAAACTGAACTCTAGGAAGATGGTAAGGCGTCAACTTTCAACCTCCAAAGGTGGGCAGCTTCCCATGGCTCCTCCAACAGACTGCTCCTTCCCGGGGATCCTTCTTCGCGGAACGCCTATCCTCCAGCTAGAGAATTAGGCAAATGACACTGTGCTGTCCTCAGAAAGACCTGGTGCCCCTTCTGTCTTGGGTGTGCTCAGTGTGAAGTAGGTGCTGCTAAGTCAAGGGCAAGAGCAGGAGGAGGGGCTGAGCAGGAGCCTGGAGAGCACCCTTGAGGATGGCTGACAGGACTGCAGGGCATGGGCTGCCTGTCGCAAAGCCACTGGGCTTCCTCCCTGCACCTGCAAGCCAGAGGCAAGAAGGCTGGGACATCGCTGCCAAGCAGCTGGGGTCCGCCATGAGGAGCATGTTTGCAACTGACCAGTCAGTCAGTGAGTGGCAGGCGCCTGTCCCCCGGGCTGGGTGAGGGACTAGGCGAAACAAGCACCCTGCCTCGGAGCGACTTAGCACAGGTGAAGACGTGTGACCTGTGTTCAGCGGGCTGCCAGGCAGGGCTCTTGGAAAGTGAACAAGCTGGCGTTTTCCTTTGTTTGCTGGTTTATTTTGTTCTGTGGTACCAGAATTGAGCCCAGGGCCTTCACACTGAGCTACGCCCAGTCTCCTTTTGTTTTTTTCAAGACAGGGTCTCTCTTAGTTGCTAAGTAGCCCAGTCTGGGCTCAAACTTTCCGTCTTCCTGCCTCACCCTCCCAGAGGGCTGAGATTACAAGCACGCGCCAAAACAAACAGGTCTCTTTTGATGGAGGACTAGAGACAGGGAGAGAAAGAACGTAGTGAGTTCGGTCAAGGAGAAGAAACTTCATCTAAAAAAGACGGGGCAAGGCCTGCTCAGATCTGGCCTCAGGCAGTCGTGCTGCAGTGTAACAGGTGGGAGACAGCCTGGGCAGACAGAGGAGTGGGCGCTGAGGCTGGGGAAGGTGTGGGACTGGGTCTGCAATCTCTGGACACTCCATGGGGAGGGATCTCAGAAGTCTCACTTTCACTCACCCCCATTCTCACACCAGAAAACAAAGACCAGCGAGCCTGCGTCCTTCCTGCCACGGGGAGGGAATGGCCCGTGTGCTGCAGCTAATCCATGTCAGCCCCACGGCTGCAGAACATTTCATTCAGAACTATTGTACAAAACACAGTCCCATCAGAACCAGCGGAGACCCTGCTAGAAACCGGCCACTCACTGAGAGGCAGAAGCAGCTCACGGCAACAGAAGGCAACAAGTGGCTCCAGCACACCCTTAGTAGCCACTGTCACCCGGGGCAGCCACTGTCTGACATGGACCTTACACTGTCGCAGCGCCTGGCATAGGCAGGACTTGGCCTTTTGTTCTGCGGACAAGAGCAGCCCTTAAGAAAAGTTTCAACCGTGTCGTTTTATTTTTTTATTTTTTGGTGGGTTGTTGCTCACGGCAGGTTTCATGTGGGAGGGAAATAACAACAAAGAAGAAAAGGAAGACACTTCATCATAACTGTAAAGAGTATATTTTTCACAGTTCTATAACTATAATGGTTGACCTAATCGTTTTCAATGTTTTTTTTTTCTCTTGTTCTTTCACTCTTTGTTTTAAGGGTCTAAAAATTCATCTTTGGGTTAAATACATCAGTGAACCACAAGCCCCGGCATAAAGAAAAACTGGGTTATGCTGGAGCATCAATGCGTGTAACCTTAACTACGGCATGTTTGCTTTTGCAAACACTATAATGTATGAAATAAAATATTAATAGCCCATTACCTCAGTTCTTCTGAGAACAGACCTGAGTCACAGCTCTCGTGTGGCGTGATTTTCACACATGTGCCCCACCAAGTGAACGCTACTCACGTTACCAGGCGAGCAGGCAAGACCAGACTGAGTACGTGTTTCCATTCCATAATGTCATGCAGAGCACTGCTTATTTTGGCCACCTGGTTCAGTTCTCCTGAATTTGCCACTGAGTACACATTTCAAGACTAATCACCCAAAAATATACGCGGGGAGATGGCAAAATTATTTTTAACTCAGAAAGGAGAAGAGTAGAGTAAGAATAACCATTGTTATTTATCAGCAGCTACATTTGCAGCCGTTTGGCTGAACGCTGGCATTTGAAGGCAATGAATGGGCAAAAGGTCTTTCTGCTAAATGTGCTTCCAGTGTCTTACGGTGATGCACTGCACATGGGTGTACTTCGATTTTTAACCTTCGTGTGGAAGCTGTTAAGGATGCCGAAGACATTCTGCGTGCTGGTGGCTATGGCAGGCCTGGTTTCCCCTTCTCTCGCTCTGCTTGGTCCCTGTCTTCTTGATAAGCCTTAGACTCTCAGTGACCTCAAAACTAACTGTTTGAAAGTTTTGTATATGATGATTATACAGCTGAATTCAGAGAGAATGAAGGCAAGCAGCCGGCCCAGTACTCAGCACACAATAAACACACCACACAGGTCCACTGCCTTTTCTCTTCCTTACCTCTTACACTCTCTTGGATTGATAAGTGCTTTCAAGTCAGTGTTTAGAATTGATTCCTCAAGTCCCCCAAGAGATGATGTAAAGTGAACATTCTGCTTGTATTGGCAGGGGGCCCGAGAGGGAAGGATGGCGAATTCGCCCTGGGAGACATGGTCCCAGGAGGATCACAGCCTGGGCCAAAACTCTCTCTGCTACAGGTTAGTGGGTTCCTGAGCTAAATTGCTTCTTTAGGTGGCCTGCCACACCAAGGTATGTTTTTCAAATCTGTGCAATAAAATTTAGTGCGGTTAGAGAGGCGGCAGTGGACGGAAACCCACCCACAGACAAATGACGTCAAAAACACTAGAGGGAAACACTGGTTTCTCTGTTCTCTAGAAGCTTCAGCTATGTTAAGCAACCCGAGAAGGAAGCTGACTTTCCATGAAAAAACAGCCATTTTGGCAGTCGTCAGAGACAGCCCGGTGTCTTATACTTCCCCTCTCAGGAAAAGTGGGGAAAATAATTTCCATAAGTTGGAAAGGAAGAAGCCTGGAGTTCAAAGACTTAGAGCTAGAAACGAACTTGAAGGTCATCTGATGTAAACTCCACCTCCAAAGAGCAAATAAAGAGAGTGAGGCTCGGAGCAGGTTGCGGACTAATCCTCCACCCCAGATTTCCAGGGCACCCACCCTGTCTGCCACGCCATCTTCACCAAGCCAACTGCTGTGCCTCCAGAAGCTGATCGGTGGAGACGGTGCCTCACAGTTCACCTTGTCTGCAGAGAGAGGG
>RJWT010033936.1:0-13785 GCA_004365215.1 Cuniculus paca
TTCTGACCTCAAGATCTCATCTGTAACGAGCCATTTAGAGCCTAATTATGTGCTCAGATATATTGTCCTGGGAATATCTCATATTAGTTTTGGTTCCCTAATTAAATTGTATGCTTTTTTAAAATAGCTTTTAAAATATTTTAATTGATGTATCATAATGGTGTAGAAAAAAACGCTCCCCCCATCCAGCCAGTATGCTTCCGTTTGTTAGTTGCCCAGGTAATTGTTCCTGTTTCAGTCCTGGTTGCTTCTGTCTCTTAGAAATGGCTGGTCACTGTGATGCATGGCTGGTCACTGTGATGCATTGCTGGTCACTACGTTGCACATTTATAAACCAATCCTCAATCGACAAGCCATTCTGCCTCTGTACTTCCTGCTCATGTATCTCATATAAGTTCTAGACCACCAGAGATCAGGGCCTGATATTCTGGGAATGATCCGATCAGTGCCCGTTGATGCAAATAAATCTGCCTCCAAATCCTGGGTGTCATTTTGGTGTTTCTGCTTGCCTTGGCAATAGTACACATTTACAGAGTACAGTAAGATTTTTTATATACAGACACAATGTATAATGATCAGATCATAATTGGCACACCCATCACCACAAACATTTATTATTTCTTTGTGCTGAGAACACTCAAAATCCTCTTTCTTAGCTATTTTTTTAACCTGTAATTTTTTTACTTTAAAGAGAACAAAACAAAACAAAACAAAACAAAATAAAACAGAACAAAGCAGATCAGAACAGAACAATGCAAACAATACAGGATCTCAAAACAAGACAACAGAAAAGCAACAGTGGCTACCACAGTGCTCTTGTTTTCTTCGAAATAGTTGTTCATTCCTTCACACACAATAAATTCAAACAAAATGAAATAGTGTAAAACCAATCAAAACAAAAGAATAAAAGCATTATAGTTCTTCAAAACCAGATGATAGGAAATCAACATTCGCTACCATAATTTCCCTTGTTTTCTTCAAAATAGTTGTCCATCCCTTCTCACATATTGCAATCAAATAATAGAAAACAGACTAAATCCATTCAAATCAAAGAATAAAAGTCTTATTGGACTTCACTATTTTGAAATATACACACAATTAGTTGTTATCAACCACATTTCCTTTAGAGTATTAGAAGTCATTCCTCCTATGCAACTGCACCCCTGTATTGATTAGCTATCCTTCCTCCATTTCCTCTTCCATTCCCTCCCCAGTCGCTGGTAACTAGTATTCCGCTCTCTACTGCTATGAGATTAACTTCTTCAGCTTCTCTATAAAAGTGAGAACCTATAGTATGTGTTTCTATGCCTTACTTATTCACTTGACATAATGTCTTCAGTTCTAAAGAATAAGTTTGAGATTAATGTCTATTTGCTAAACTCTCCCTGTTTTTCCTTTTCTCTGGTGCTAAAACTATGGTAAGTGTTCAATAATTCATAGAATCTTAGGGTTGGAATTTTTCAAATCCAGCAACTAGGCAAAAAAACACTGTTATATGAGACAGGTAACCACTACCATGGCCCGTTCTTCTTCCTTCCTTCCTTCCTTTCTCTATCCTCCATTCTACATTTATATTAAATTGAAATCTCTCCACCTTTAACTTGTATTAATCTATTCATTCAACAAAGATTCTTGAGCACCTACTGGTTCTGGAGATATAAAGGTCACCGAGAGCTAGTGCAGTCTCTAAGGAAAGACAAACCAGTAAACACAATACAATTCAGAAAACTTATGCTGGAGGAAGGTTTCAAACAGCTCAGAGCACATTACCTCTGCAGGTCTCAGCTTTGTAATCTGGTAAGTTCAAAGCTGATCATTAACAGGTAATGGCTCAGTTGGTAAGAGCTGCTACCAATTCTAATGAGGGACATGATTATGATTGACTTAAAATCGTACAGGAAGTTTGAAATTAGGCTCCAGTTGTGTTCTATGGTTCTTTGCTAACAACCTTCTCTTGAACTTTGGAACATACTTTTCTGACTCGAACAAAGTCTTGCATGATTATGACCTTGGTCTCGTAGCACGTAAAACCTATTATCTCCACTAGGTACCTAAAGTTTAGCATACTGTAATATTAATATCATAGACTGTGACAAATCAGTTTTCTCAGAAAGTGGTGGAGCTCTACCTTTGCATGTGGGAGCCATGCATCTTTCTTGCTCCCACTTGCTCCTAGGTGTTGTAAGGATTAAAGAGAATGCACATGGAGGATTTGCCTGCGTGTTCTAGACAATTATCAACACAGTAAGTTTCACGTTTATTGAGTGCTTACTACTACCCTAAAACACAAATTAGATATAATTAACTATTAGAAGTAGTTAGTTACTATTCTAGGATATTATATTGTCAATAGCCCTAAGTACTATTGTCACTAATTTACTGATTAGAAACAGAGACATAGAAAGTTAGAAAAGGACAGTCAATAAATACATAGCAAAATTGAGATTCTGATGGGAGCACTCTGATGCCACAGTCAGCACTCACTCTAGTTTTTACTGTTATTTCTTGAAGACCAGAAGAACAGAACATTGTCAGTTGGCTCATTCCCTTTCTCTTCTACCCCACTGGCCCAATATCAAACATCCAGAGTCGCTTGCATATCTTGTAGAAACCAGAGTTCCCCGCTTCCTTGTTCTCACAGCTGTCTCCTGTTTTGTTGTCTGTGGAGCAAATACAAGGCAGGTTGAAGCTCTCTCTCTGTCTCTGTCTCTGTCTCTGTCTCTGTCTCTGTCTCTGTCTCTGTATCTGTCTCTCTCTCTCCTTTCATCTTCAATTTCAACTAGGCAGGGAGAGGATTTTGATTATAAAAGGTAACTGCAGGTGATTCTCAAACATCATCAGCTAAAGTCAAAATTACTCTTCATCTTTGTAAAATGCCAGGCTCTGGATGCCACTGAAAACTGATTTCCAGAAATGTCCAGCAACAAAGAAGCATCAGGGGCCTTTGGGAAGGTGGGGATGGGGTGGGCCCTGAGGGAGGGTGGAACAGCAAGGCTGTCTGGTTTCTCTCACTCTCCTCCCTTTGACTGGAACTTTTATCTGCCTGGTGTCATAGATGCCACCCTTGCCCAGCCTGGGGTGTGATAAGCATCCCTCACCCACCCCCCAGCACCAGCCAGCAAGAGATGAGAGCTGCTCCAGGTCTGGTTATGGGCCAGGAATAGATAGAAACCGGCCCAGGGAATTGCACTTGCCTGAGATAATTTTTTTCCACAAAATTCAAATAATCCATTTAACTTAAAAAAAAAAAGACATCATACAAAAACAGTAAAGAAAAATCAGAATGACTGTTAATCTAGATAATACTTTTTCTAATCTATTTTCATCCAATCCAAATAATGGAATCTGTGGTCATCTCAGTTGCCCACTCATCATTTGTGGTTTTATGTTAACTTTAGATTTGATAATCTTAGATTTAGATTACCTTGAGTTCATGAATATAAAGGACTTCAGTGACTCTTCTACTTTTAGTTCAGAACAAAAATAAAATTAGCGAAAATAAAAACAAGACAGGCAAAGTATAAGAACCTATATGTTTTACTGCTTCTAGTTGAATATATTCACAACCCACTTTTTTCTCTCCTCTCCCTTACCCTGCTCACCCCTTTCCTCCCTCTTTTTCACTTCTTCTCCCTTGAACTTTATCTCCCTTGAACTACCTCTCTTAGCAGTGTTGGTAATGATTTTACCAACCTATAGAGATACGATCTGTTTCTGGAGCATTTAACATTATAGCAATTAACTGAAAAACGAAGAGAGAGTCTTATACGGCCGAGAAAGAATGCCATCGAGTGCTAGATAATATTAGGAAAGACACATCCTGAAGTGAATTGTGTTCAGGTGCCCTCCAACTCCCAAAGAACATCTCACACAAAAACAGTGAAGTTGGTAACAGTCTTTTGTGTAGGGAAAAACAGTAAAGGGCAATGACTCACCACACAAAGTCACTCATTCCCTAGCTGGCCTCTGGACAATATTTTAGGGCACAGGATACCTCAGGACTGAAGTTTTGGGGACTTCATGCTTTAGATGTATAAAGGATGGGGTGTCAATTTGGGGAGTATTGGTGACAACTCAAGCTATTCCTCACCTTATCTGGAAAGCAAGTTTGGTTGCTGTAACTGATTGTAGTGTGGAAGAAATAGAAATATTCCAGATTTGCCTGCTACATTGTGGATGTGGTTGGTTCCCCAGAGTTTTGTGTGGTAGAGGCTTGGCCACCAAGTGGTAGTATTAGGGTGCAGCATGGAATGTTTAAGAGAAGGGGCCAATGGGAGGGCCGGAGGCCCCTGCGGAGGGACCCTCAAAGGGAACTCAAGTGGTTCTGCAGACAGCCTGAGCTTGGATCCACACAGCTGTCTTCGGTTCCTGGTTAAGATGTGACCCTGTGCTCCTGCCTTGATTTGACACCATCCACTAGAGGCCATGCCAAAGGGCAGCGTGATCTTAAGCTTTGGACCTCTGAAACTGTGAATTAGCCTTTTCGTATGTAGTCAGCCTCAGGTGTTTCATTTTAGCCATGAAAATCTGACTAATCCATTGGCCCCTTCAACTGCAGCATAAGAACTGGGATCTCAGAAGCAGTATACAAACCAAAATGGTGAAACCTCTGTTGTCTCTAAAATAAATACATATTTTCTTCAATTAATCCTTACTCTGTGGCTATTTCACGCACTACATTGTGCTGGGCATGGTGGCACTTGAAACTGGGTAGCTCCTTAAGCCATCATTGTTCTATGCAGTGTATCCTGGGTTTTGGTTTGCAAAATAAATGTATCAAACTTTGTCCAGTGACTGAGAAGACTGAGAGGAATGAACAATGGGTGTCCAGACTGAAGCCTTTTGCCTGAAGAAAATTATTTTCCTCCAGTTAAACACCATGTTCTGAATTGGAATTGAACCACCCACAGTCCTCCACTTTCCCTTGTAACTAGTAAGTAAGCGTTAAAAAAAAAAAAGACAATGAATGGGGGGAAATAATACAAAATTAACAATCACAAGGACCAGTTTAAGGGAACTGTTCTCCTTGATTTCCTTGATTTGAGAATTCTACAGCTGCTTTCCCGTTGCCCAACAGGTAATTAAGAGGTGATAATGATATGGATCTTCCCTTATCAAAGTCATTAACACGTTATTATTGTTGTGAGGTGGCTAGCAATTGCTTGGTCATGATGGTGCTTGAGGCAGAGTCCTTATTAGTCTACCAGGGATTTCTGGTGTGATGAAGAAATTGCAGTTTGGAAATGGATTAGCAGGTTACATTCTTCATGAGTCTTTAGTGTTTTATTTCCCCAAATCTTGCAAATTTCTGAGAATCCGCAGGGCCATTGTGACTCTGCATTTGACCTAGAATATTCCTCCTTTCCAAATGAAAGGATCTCCTACCCATTAAATTAAACTTCTATTGTACTTGAAGGTTTAACTCAAATCCCATTTTTCTCTGGTACCTTCTTATTTGAATTTAGACTCAGATAAAGACAAATCAGATTCTCCCCCACGCCAGTTTCCCTGCTTTGGTTAACAAGTGCTACCATGTGCAAATATTCACTTAGGTTGTGGTAAAGGTTTTCTGAATAATCTCTTGAACATCTTGGAAAAACATGGAAGCATCTGTTTATGGAAGTTCTTTACGCTTTAACTATTTCTACGATTTGGTGAGGCAAATGCATTTAGTCTAGTTCTGAAATCTCTTAGACTTGGTTATATTTGAAAATAGTCTGTTTAGTTTTCTTAGATTTGTGTTTAAATTGTACAACTGTTGAGGGCAGAAATGGATCTAATTGGTTGATTATGGGCTTCCTTAACAATCAGAGTTATGGCTGCTTAATGTTTTTGTTTTGTTTTGTTTTGTTTTTGGTACCGGGGATCAAACTCACAACCTTTTGCTTGTCAGGCAGATGCCTATTCTACTGAGCTAAATTCCTGGCCCTGCTTAATGTTTTTAAAAATAAGTGTAAACTTATACAAATAAATGGACACATTTCAAGAAAAATATTATGAAAGGATTTTAATAAATAAAAGAAAGGGGAAATACAGCAATTCTTGTCTACCCTCTTCTCCATCATTGCCACCCGGTGGAGGCAACTATTTTTAATTAATTTTAGCTGCTTCTTCTAGTATTTATCTCTAAATTTCTAAATTATATATGTCTTACTAGTTCATTATTTAGTGACTATTAAAGTTGGTGACAACTGAAATCTTTTATCCCACAATACTCTCCTTATTCCTCTTTTTGGTTAAGTCAATATTCAGGTTTGTATTATTATAACCATGTAAATAATATTCTCTTCTGAGCTAACACATGCTATAATTACTTTTCCTTTCTTGTACAACTTTTTGTTTTTCTTGGAGTTAATAATTGCCTTGTTTTTCACCAGTTTGGCAACTTATATAACTATTCCTAAGTTCAACCACAACTTTCAACATTCTTCCCCCCAAATTTCCATATAGTAAAATGTAACAGATACTGTAGCAGCACCTCAAGACCTCTCTCCTCAGGACTTTTCTTTCCTTTGGCCTGGTTTTTTCTGGGGGCCCTAGACACTGGCTGTCTCAGATCTTCACTCTGCCACTTGTCCTGACGATCTTCCTCACTCCTCAAGTTGGAGCCTCTGCTTCCTGTTCCCATGTTTTCCTATTGTTTTTTTTTCCCTTCAGTTTGGTGGCACACCCTTCCCGAGAAAGAGTGCATGCGAGGTGAGTTCACTGGGAACTTTCCTTCCTGAAAATATCTTTATTCTAGCCTTGCACTTGTTTGGTAGTTTGGCTAAGAGTTGAATTCTAGATTAAAAATAATTCTCATTCTGAATTTAAAGGCACTGAGTCATTATCCTTTAGTTTTCAATACTTCTATTTACAAGTCCAGTGTCATATTGCTCCTTTGTTGTTATGTGAGTGCTGTGTTTCCTCTGGAGTTCTGAAATTTCAAAGTGATGTCCTTGGTTGGACCTTTTCTTCACTGTGTTGGACACTCACTGGTCATTTTAATCTAAAGGGAGGACTTTGAAATTTTCTTTAACTATTTCTTTGATAGCTCATTTCTCTCCCCTTCCCTGTGATTTCTTTTATGGAACTATTATTGGTCATTTATTGGCCTGTCTGAGTATTTGCACATGGTAGCACTTGTTAACCAAAGCAGGGAAACCAATGGGGTCAATAAACATTTTATCTTTTCTCTCCTAAGGTCTGCTTTGTCTTTTTGTTCTATCATCTGGAAGATTTTTATTTAGTTTATTTCCCAAAATTTCTATTCATTTTTTTTCATATTGAGGTTCCTATTTTTAATTTTTAGAAAGTCTTTAATATTCTAGGATGATTCTTTTTTTATAGCACCGATTCCTGTTTTATGGATGCAGTGCTTTTAATCTCTCTGAGAAAGTTAATCATCTTTATTTGAAGTGTTTTTCTAATCCCTGTTTTTCTTCCCCTGATTGCCTTGTTTACTGTTTCCTTATTTTGTCTCTGTCTTGTTAAGGGCTGACCTGATCTGGTGACCCTCAGCTGTGAGGAATGAGGTGCTGGTGAACTGTTTTGGAAGGTTCAGTGATGAGGGAGTAATTACTACGGATGATGGGACAATGAATGAACAGGTTTTAGTAAGGCACCACTGGCTTCTACATGCCTTTTCTTAAAGTCCTTTACTCTCTCTACAGATAGCTCTTTGAGGATTATAAACTTAGCTGTGGCCTTCAGGATGGCGGGACAAAGAAGTGGGCTAGAAGAGTCTAGTCATCAGATTTTTGCAATTTCTGTCTTCTCTGACTTGGGTCCAGTTCAATTGTTGGAGAAAATAAACCACCTGTCTCTGGGGATGGATAGTGATGTGATGGGTGACCTAAAGAGCTAACTGTGTTTTATATTGACCTTCAGTCCACCATTGACCTCATGCCTGCCCCTCCTGCGAACCCTGTGCCTCTGGTTCCTGACCTTTCCTAAGTTCCAGAGAACGACTGGCTTATTTATCATTGTGCTGCTTCTGTGGGCTCACAGCTGCCTTTTCTATTGTGCTTGAACTGTTCTCACTCCTTCACAGCTTTCCATCCAGCAAGTATTTGTTGACATTCTTGCCCATTGAAGACTTTCCTTTTTGCCATTCTGTTCATTCTTGTGGCTTTATACTTTTGTATTCTTGGACTGACACCTAAGTGGTTTTCTAGGTTGGAGTAGAGAGAAATATGCGTGTATGTTCAATGTCCCGCCTCTAAGGGGCTACGAATTTTATAATTTTGTTGATGATTACTTTTGTATTATGGTTTTTTTTTTTTAAAGGAATTTGAACCTTCACATAGCGACAAGTAAAACTGGAGTAGGAATATATATCTCATATCTTTATAGCAGTTATTTCAGTGTTAATACTTACGAAGGCTGGGTTTTCCCTTATAGATTGAACCATTAAGGGCTGAGGATGTCTCTGAGGGGTAGAGCACTTACAAAGCATGTGTGAGGTCTTGGGTTCAATGCCCAGCACCAAAACAAAACAACAAAGCAAAACAACAAAAAGACAAAACAACAAAAAACTGTTAACATGTGACTGCTGGTTGTTCTAACCAGAGCCCAGTGTTTGCTATTTAGGTTTGTTTTCTCCATTCTCCTAGGACTTAGTGCAAACCTTTACACATAAAATTAAAATCATATGAAAAAATAGGATTTCATCACAGGATTGCAGTTTTCTTGCTTTCCTTCAGCAAACAAACATTTTAATGACCGTTAATGTGTGCGATGAACTGCTGTGTGTGAGCTGGAGATCTTATGAGGGAGCAGAAGAGTTCCTACTCTGGAAAGCTTCACAGTCTGTCTAGCAACAAAACCTTATAAAAAACAGATATGGGTTATGCAATGTAATGGCTCTTAGCACAGAAATATACAACAAAAGTAGTGGAAGTACTGATCCCCTTTGAAGTGATACAATGCCTAGATCTTTTTCTTGATGTCCTTCATGTAGAAAACAATGGAATCCAAGGCTCTGGTCCCTGGAGAGATTGGAAATGGGTTAACATATCTATCACATCTTGTAAGTTCTGTATTTTAAGTATTAACTACACATCTTTTTCCTGGGAGACTCCCCATTCTTTGTCCTTCAGAGTTGGGGCAACGCTTGTGTGGATTCCAAAATTTTCTTCAGTGCTGAGAAGAGCCCTGAGTAAGCTTTAGAAGTGGTGTTCTTATTGCAGAGTCATACCGTTGTTATTGTTTATAAACTCATTTGTATAATCTTTGAAGGTAGGTTGATAGTCTTACTCGTTTTGGAGAGGCCTCATGATGCAAGAGAAAAAGTATGGTGTTTTGAACCAGGGGAGCTGGCATCAGATTCCTTGTATTTGATGTGTGATTTTGGTTCAGTAACTCAATTTAGTTACACCTCAATTTTCTGTTTTGTTAGACTAAGATAGCAATTTGTAATTCACAGATATGTCTTATTAAACAGCAAAAGTAAAGGACCAAGGGCCGTTCTTGATGAGATATGGGTACAAAAGAAATGCCAAGTGTTCTTTCTTTCTTCACCATGAAGTTCTAAAATACAGAGAGCACATGGTATTCTTCTGTGTAACCCCATCCTCGTGGCAATGCGAGGCTTGAAGCTGGCACTTAATGAACATATATTGACTGAATGAATAAATAAGCAAATGTTTGAAGTTCACAGGTTCTGGTACTTTCCTGCTATATGAATCACTGTCTCTTTCTTCCTGTAACCACACTTCCTTGATTATTTGGTGGTTCTAATAAGTCACCATTCTTTTCTGAGCTCCTGGATCACTAGGTCCATGGTGCTGCAAATAAAGCTAAGGAACACTGGCACTTTTTAAAATGCCCAAATAACGCCTCGGGTCCAGCCCTGCTTATGTACACTGTGGCAGGAATATAAAAAGTTCCTGAGGAAAAAGAGGTGTCCAAAACACCAAGTCATTTTCCTTCTTAGCTTAAAGACCATTTGGCAGTCATTTCCCTTGGCAGCCCCGCAGGTGATAAGAGAAGCTTGGGCTGTGAGATCCTGCAATGAAAGCAAAAAGGACAAAGGAGACAGTGAGGCGAAAAGCTCACATGCTTTCTCATGTGTTGGTAGCTTTCATCCACAGAACCGGAGTGGTATTTTCCACTCGTATTTTCCAGTCATTATTACATTGTGAATACAGGAGTTGTGTTTTATTAAAACTCATGGTATCATCACCTAGTTTAAGCAAATATACTATATTAGGACATTTTTTAAAAACCGTAACTTCAAATGATGCTCTTACAGCAGCAGTGTACAGAGTATCTGCCTCTGCTTCCCATGGGGCCAAAGTTCCCTTGGCAGCCAGCACCTTGGACCATTAGAGAATACCCTGACTGCTCTAAGTGGTGTATGGGTCAGCTTTCTGTTGGTTGGACAAAATACCTGACATATACAACTTGAAGGAGGGAGGTTTATTTTAGTTCACAGTGTCAGAGGTTTAGTCCATGGTCAGCTGGTTCCAAGGGAGAAACATCATGGCAGAAGGTCATGGGGGAGGAAATCTGCTCAATTCATAGCAGCCAGGAAGTGGTGCAAAAAGAAAGAATCAGAGAAGGGAGCTGGGCCCAGTCTTCAAGGTCATGCCTCCATGACCCACCCAAGCATACCCAGAATGTGTTTTACTAATATCACAGACAGCATAGATACTTTACTAACATCATAGATGCAAGACAATCAAGTTGACAATCAAGATTAACCGTTACAAAGGCTGAATTAAAACTGAACTTTAATGCCAGGCTTTTCATCGTTTTTGTGCACTGGGTTACCCTGAAGATCTTTTGAAAACTGAGGCCATACCTTACTTGTCTTCCTTTGTTCCCCTTGTGTTTGGAGAACCTTTCTGAAAGGGATAACCAGCCATTGCCCTCTGCTCTGTTTCTTGTGCTCTCTGCAACACCTCATCTTTCAAACACTTTTCAATTAAACAATCTTATGGGGACTAATTTGAGTTTATGCTTTTTGTTTCTCTGCTTCTCTAGTATGGTTGACTATCTCATGTCTTTTTGTTCTGCTTTTTTACCCTCTCTGGAGAATCTCACCTACACCAGGGCTGTACTGATTACTTCTATGCTAATGATGGCCAATTGGCACACTCATTTTTACCTCCTAAGAGATTAATAATCAATACACCTACAAGGATACTTACTCTTATTTATGCAAATCCATTTTCCTCTTTGGGAATTTATTTTATTCTACCTTATATTTACTTAGTTATTTTAGGATGTTTCTCTTGATGTTGAACTCTTTCTATGCAGGTTGTGTGTTTCTCGTCTAAAATCTCAAATATGAATGCTTGAAAACATGAAACTGTTTGACCACTGGCCTGGCATCCCAAATGGAAAATTCTGTACCATGAAACTTTGTTTCATTCATGAAATAATTTAAAATACTACATAAAAATTACCTTTAGGTTATATATATTAGGTAAGTTTATGAAACATAAATGAAATTTATATTTAGACTTAGGTCCTATCTTTAAGACATATATGCAAATGTTGTAAAATTTTTAAAAAATCAATAACACTCTTGGTTCCCAGCATTTTGCATAAGGATTACTTAACCTGTACCAATCAATCCATATATCTACATCTCATTCTCTCTATATATGTATCCGGATAGTCCTCTTATCATTTGACTTATGCAGATTGCCTAATGAATGTTTTTTGGTACTGCGGACTGAACACAGGACCTTCACACTGAGCTATATCCTACCCCACTTTTTTTTTTTTTTAATTTTGACACACAGTCTCACTAAGTCAAGAAGTTAACCAGGCTAAACTCAGGCTTGCAATTTTTCTGCCTCAGCCTTTCAGAGTGCTAGGATTACAGGTATATCTACCACAGGTGACTCCTAATGAATAGCTGATAACTTAGCTTGGATTCATTTTTCTGCCTATTTATTTATTTGTTTTTATTTTGAAAAGAAAACAACCAAACAAAATAAAACAGTAGAGTCAATCACAACAAAACAATGAATATGGTACATGAATACTAAACACGGTAAAAAGCAATTAATAATGGCTACCATAATACCTCTTGTTATCTGCAATATACCTGCCCATACCATCAGGGATGAGTAAAATCAAACAAAATGCAACAACAACAACAAAAACAGTAAACAAAACAAAACAAAACAAACAAGGCAGAACAATGTAAGCAATATAGAAGTTCAAGATACTAGTAAATCAGCAGTGGCTACCATAATGTTTGTTATCTTCAGGATAGTTGCCTACACCTTCAGACATACTACAATCAAACAACACAAAATAGAGTAAAATCAATCAAAGAAAAACAATGAAAGCCATACAGGGTTTCGAAACAAGATAATTGGACATCCTCAATGGCTGCAATTACATATTTTGTTGTCTTTAAAATAGCTGTCCATGTGTAATAAAATCAAACAAAGTGAAATAAAATCAAACAAATCAGAATAAAATGAAACTATCCAGAACAATGAAGACAATACGAGTTTCAAACCATGATAATAGATTAACAGTGGCCACTTCCTCCGCTTTTTAGATTATTCCTCCCCTTTGACTTTCCCAATATGTATTGTGCATTTTGGATCCCGCTAACACCTTTAGTTTGTTATACTAGGGAGACAACACAAAATTCACCCATGTGACTCTGAACCATTTCATTCATGAGCATGATCACCAGTTGCCTTTATCCACCTACAAGAACCTTTAGGTTATCTTCCTTTATAGCTGAGTAGGTTTCCACTGCATAAAATACCATGTCTTTCTTATCTATTCTGCAATTAATGGGCAGGCTACTCCTACTTTTTTTCTGGCTCCCTATCACACAGGGCATTGTTCTCTCTCCTTTGACTTTCAGTCTATGAATTTTCTTTCTAGTTACATGTATTTCTTGTATAGAGCATATTGATGGATCCTGTCTCCTGATCCACTCTGCCTGTGTTTCTTTCTATTGGTGCACTGAGGCCCTCTTGCACTGCATTGTCTCTGCCATGCTATTTTCCTGCCATTGGCTCCCTAGTTTTCCTCTCCATTCAATTGACTGCCCCCACTTGATGGTCCTCTTCTGCCATTGTTCCTGAGACCATGGTCCTTTTTATCTCTCTCTAGGATGTCCTTTAGTATTCTTTGTAGGGTTGGTTTAGTGGTCATGAATTCCTTGAGTTGTTCTTTGTCATGGAAGTATCTTGTTTCTCCATTGGTTTTGAAAGAAAGTTTTGCAGGGTACATCAGTCTGGGTTGGAAGTTGTTTTCTTTCAGGACTTGCAATCTTTTACTCCAACCTCTTCTTGACTTATGGTTTGTGTTGAGAAATCTGCCGTGATTCTGATGTTTTTCCTTTATAGGTGATCTGTTTCTTTTCTCTAACAGCTTTTAATATTCTATTCTTGAGCTGAATTTCTGGAATCTTGATTATTATATATTTAGATGTAGATTTGTTTTGGTTATGGCTAGCTGGAGTTCTATATGCCTCACTTATTTGAATGTCCCTTTCTTTTTCTATGCTTGGAAAGTTCTCTAAAATTATTTCTGTAAATAAGGTCCTAATGTCATTTGTCTTGACCCCTGCTTTTTCACTCACATTTTTAATTCTTAAGTTATGCTTCTTTGAGTTATTTAGCAGCTGTTGAATTGTTACTTCCTGAGTCCTTATTATTTTTAAGAGATCTTTCCTTTCACAATCACAAGCTGCAAACCTGTCTTCAACGTTTGAAAGTCTAGCTTCAGTTTCTTTCAAGTGATTTTGCCAGCTTTCACTGGAGTTTTTAATTTTCTGGATATGTCTTTGAATCTGTTTCATGCATTCTAAATATCTCT
>RJWT010033937.1:0-13790 GCA_004365215.1 Cuniculus paca
AAAAAAAAAAAAAAAAAAAAGCCAAGCTCAGAGAGACAAATGCCACAGCCTAGCTCATACATGGAGGACTCAGAGTCTTTCTTTCAGCAGGTGAGAGCAGGATGGTGGAGGGAGAGAGCCGGGGAGGAAGGCTGGGTGAGTACTGAGTCAGAGCAGACAGGAGTAGACTCTGGAGCCCAGGATGTCTCTGTTACTGAGGGTCAGGAAAGTGTGAAGAGGCAGCCGTGCAGCTTACCCTACCCGTTATACAAACATGCCAGTGCTCACACCTCACTGGGGTGCCCCACAGGAGTGGGCAACTTTTAAGCATCAATTTTAAATGTTTTAAATAAGCAATCCATTGATTTGAAAGTTAATCTCAAAAACCACTAATCCACAGAAAACTAATGCCAAAAGACTGATCTCCAAGTCACCTTTGAAGAAGCACCCAGAATAACGTAGGTGTCTGGATACTAGGTCCCAGCCAAGGAGATGCCAACAGCATGGCAGCCTGCAGCGGAAGCCACTGCCTCAGAGGACTCAGGGCTGCCCAAAGGTGCCTTGCACCACAGGGCCTCCCCCTCCCGCTCTGGACCGGCAGTCAGAAGTCAGGGTGGGCCAGGAGTGGTGGGCTGTAATTCCAGCACTTGGGAGGCTGAGGTAGGAGGATCGCTGCGAGTTCAAGGCCAGCCTGGGCTACAAAGTGAGCTAAGGGAGCCTGAACAACATAGCGAAACACTGACTCCAAAAGACAAAAAAAAAAAGGTCAGGGTAATCAGCAACACTCAACGGCCGGGCACCCGCAGTCACGGGAGGCTGGCCACACCACCCCAGACCAGCTCTGCCCGGAAGCTAGGCCCTGCTGGCTCCAGCCCTGACAGCAAGGATCCCACGGCTGCCACACAGGCGAGATCTGCCGTCTGCTTTGGACCAGCTCGGTCTGCATAGTGTCCTGACCTTGTACCTGGATTTCACCCATACTCCTCCCTGCTGCCCCACCCCAGCCCTCTCTCTGAGGCCCCATACTAACTCGAACCTTCAGTTAAACCTCGCTTAACCACTTTCACCTTCTTTCTGGGTGGAGAAGGAAATGTGTCTTATAAGCAAATACAGTTCCTAACATTTCAAAGTACAGAAACAAATTACTTAGTTCAACTCTCATTTCACAGATGAAAATACTGAGGCCAAGGGAGATTAAAAAGCCCACCCAGACCCCAGAGGCACATCAAGAGTGATAAAGCCAGGGCGGGTGCAGTGGCACACACCTGGAATCCCAGCACTTGGAAGGCTGAGGCAGGAGGATCAAGGCCACCCTGGGCTACATAATGAGTTCAGGACAGTCTGAAAACAACCAAAAGGACATGCTGAACTGCACCGGGAGACCCTGTTCCAAAACAAACAAACAAACAAACAAGCAAACAGTGGTAATGACAGGGCCAGGCACCAGGAGTCTGAGCATGGGAGCTTGGTCCAGGGGAGTACCTACCTGCCTCATACGGGCAAGCAGACCCACGCTTCGAGGCCTTGGGCTTCAGCCCCGGCACCACATAAAGGAACACGAGCCTGAGCCGCTCTGGGCTGGGGCCCGACCGCAGCTCCTTTCCTGAAGCTGCCTCTGCTCCAAGGTCCTGGATGTCTCCTTATCAGCACAGGACAATGTTCTGCAGAGATGTCGGGCTTGCTATCCTCAAGCATTAATCCCCAGGAGCACCCTAGTCTTACCTGGCCTCCCCCAGGGCAGGTAAACAACCTCCACCCACAGGCTGTGGCTACTTTAAGAGAGAAAGGTTCCCAACCATGGCCACTGCAGTGGGCACCAGGAAACCTGCTGTTAATGAAGGTCACTTCCCCCTGCAGCCTCCGCCTGGGCCAGACATCCCAGGCCATCTGGAGGCCCCAGGTGTCCACCACCTCCGGGTCACCAGGTCACCCCTGCCCCAAAGGCAGAACAATGAAAGTGGCGTTGCCAGTTGGGGCTCCCCTGCTGGTGGGGAACCCTGGGGCACTGCCTCCTGCCCAGCCCCTGGCAGCCGTCCAAAGCCCTAATTATATTAACCCGCTTCAGTCGTTCAGTGCCTTCTTTCTGAGCTGTCTTGCATACTAAGTGTGAAGAGGCCCAACCAAAAAAAGGCACCTAATGAATCTGTCCTTTTTGCATCTCTATTTTAGGCAAGAAACAAAGGGGTGCCCCAAAACGAGTTTGGAGAAGCAATTTGTCTCGCTCACAGCAATGTCAGATGTACTGAAACACCCTGCAAATACACTAAAATACCACCGACGTCATCTCTCCACACTGGCCTCGGGCTTGCAAGCACGCAAAGCTCCGAGGAGGTCGCGGGCCAGCACCGCCCTGCGGGAGGTCGGGCAGGACCCCACACACCCAACATGTTGAAAACCCCTTAGTGAGCGCTGTCGGACCAGGAAAACTGAGTGAAAACTTAAAAATGTTCATGAGTGAAACAAAAAAACACAAAATTATGCGACACTTTATTTTTCAAGCCTTGGGGTTGAACTCGGGCCCTGCATGCAGCACCAAGCTCATTGTCCTCTTTCCCTTCCTTTCCTTTTAAACGTCCGTGCCTGAGGGCGGGACACGCCTTCACTTTAAGGAGGTCAGTAATGGGGCTAACCAGTAACTTTACCGAATCTTCGTGTTTTTCTACCCCGCAAGCTCATTTTTGCGAAGTGTAACGAGGAAGACTGGCTGAAACAATCTGCGACTTCTCTATGCAAAGGGCAGAGCCCCTCCCGCTGCAGGCGAGCTGCGATTTCCCCCTGCACGGCCTCGGCCTCGCCGGAGCGAGCCCCACGGTGCCCGCAGATCCCTCGCCTCATCCCTCCCAAGCCAGAAACCGCCGGGCCGGGTTCCAGGCCCGCCGCTCCCACTCCTGCTGCAGAAAAACAAGGGGGTGGGGGGAGGGGAGGACAGGCGAGAGCCCCGACTCGCGGCCGCCGCCAGGGCGCGCGCGGGGGTCCGGGGACGAGGGCGGGCTCGGCGCTGCGGCCGGGACCAGGTCTGGGCCGCGCTGGCCGCCCGCTCACCTTGGGGTCGCGCTCGTAGTAGTGCTGCTGCGTGCGGATCCAGCGGCCCACCAGGTGGTCGCGCACTGCGTGCGCCAGCGCGAAGAAGTAGTCGCGCGGCGTGGCCACGTTGCGGTCCTTGACCAGCGTGAAGTGCAGGTGCCGGTTGAAGCTCTTCCGCACCTCGGCCACGTCGCCCAGCCCGGCCAGGCCGCGCACGCTGATCTGCTTCCGCCTCTCGCTGTCTGTCAGCGGCGTCGCCATCGCGCCGGCCGGGAGGACTGGGCGCGGGCAGCGCGGGCGCAGGGCGGCGAGCCGGGATGCTGCCGCGGCTTCGCGACTGCGGCGGGGCCGGCGGAGAGCGCGCCTGCGCAGCCCGGGGGCGGGGCCTCCGAGTACGGGGCGGGGCCACGAAGAGGCTTGACAGCCCCGACGCCGAGAGCTGCGAGGGTCCCCGCTTCACGGTGGGCGCTCAGAGTTTGTGTTCCTCAAAATCATTTCTAAGGAACGAATTTTAGGGAGCGACGTTAGCGCAGGAGAACTGTATTGACCGACAGCTCCTGGCAGACAGGAGGGGCGCGAGGGCGCCGCCGCGGACCCCGCTTTGTAGAAGAGGCTTTGTAGAGCACAGTGGCGAGGTGGGCACAGCGCGGTGAAGCCCACGCCCGGCCGGCGAGAAGCCCGGCGCCGCCGCGTGGGGGTGGCGTCGGGGAAGCCGGCTCGAGCAGGCAGAGACGGGGCCTTCGCAGGGAGCCGGGTCGGCGCCGAGGGCTGGCGAGCTCCAGCTGACTCCTGGGCCTCCCCGACCGCTTATTCGCGGGGAGGCGGGCCGGCAGGCCTGGGCACTCCGTCTTTATCTTGGAGCCTGGCCTCCACGGGCGCCCTGCAGCCACGGCCGCGTGTGAGTGCACACCCTCCCACGGACTCCCTGCCTGCCTGCCTCACCCGCTTCTACTTAACTCAGCCGTCTGCAATAACAAGACCGATCGGTAGCACCAGCAAGGGCCCGAGCCTCCCACCTCCTCTGGATTGTATCCGCAGCCCAGGGCCCCTCGGTCTTCCCACTCAGCCTGAGTCTGCGATGGCCAGCGATTCTCTCACAGTATAACTTGATGTTTTCTTGTTATTTTGCCCTCTCATAGGGATCCTCCTGCCTCAGCCTTCTGATGCAGGAATTACACATCATTGCCTTTCAAATCCAAACCCCACAGCAAACGCTGTAGATTCCAACCAAGGACCGCCAAATATGACCAGATACCTGCTGAAGTTGTTGGGATGTCTGCAGAATGGCCTGAACCCCTCAGCTGCATGCCAACACCCCTGGGGGGTCCTTTGACTCTGCCTGCACCTCAGCCTCCTTAGTTTCCACTTCAGCTGAGTCCTTACAACTTAGTACAAGCACTTGAGAAACTGGCAGTATTCACAAAAGTTGAACAGACACCCTCCCACGTGACCCACATTTCTACCCCAAAGGAAATGCCCTACAGAAAGCAGCACTTTGGCCAGGTGCAGTGGACCACACCTGTGATCCCAGCACTCAGCAGCCTGAGGCAGGTGGGTCACTGCAAATTCCAGGCAGCAAAGGGACTGAAGATGTTTTAGGCAAACAGATCACCTATGTTAAAGAGACTGTTGGGGACCACAGATTCACAATGGCTAATTTTGCATAATTCCCTATGGGATAAAATGGAAGTTTGGAATTATTGGTCCCACTCATCTGAGATTTCCCATTGACTCTTCCAAGCATAAGATCATCTACGCCCTCTTGGGTCGGCCCAGGATTATACTGCAGGACAAGGTCCTTCTTAGCATTTCATCATCTACGCCCTCTTGAGTCTGAGTGTTCCCAAATTGGAATCTTTCACTAGCCCCACCTATCACTGTATACACCTAATGAATAGCAGCTGTTTCCGAGGGTCAAGAGAGGAGCCATCCAGAGACACTGACTTCCCAGCCATTCATGTGTTACTAAATTTGTCTCTGTTTTTTCTTTTTCTTTTCTTTTCTTCTTTTTTTTTTTTTGAAACAGGGTCTCGTTTTGTAGCCCAGGCTGGCCTTGAACTTTCAGAGATCCTCCTGCCTCAGGATCCTGAGTGCTGGGATGACAGGCTTGTGCCCTCACATCTGGCTTTTTCTTTTTTAATCTTTAAAAAACTTGTAGGTCTGTATATTTGCCAGCATGATTTAAACAGGACACTTAAGAGCTGTGTACTTTACTATATGAAAATGATATCTCAGTGAAAACATTCTTTACAAAAATTCAGAGTAGGGGCTGATGGTGCCAAGGGAGGAGGTCCAGTGAAGGTGCTGAGCCCAGCAGGCCGCCCGCAGGAGGACGAGCAGGACTTCTTGCCAAGGTCTGTTGCTCTGCAGCCGTCCTAGCACTGTCTGGTTTGGGCAGAGCCCCAGAGAAAGCAGGGAGGCTGTGGGCAGCTGCTGGGGTTAGGGCAGGGAATGAGTACCTGTACCCCATGGCCAGGGGTCCCCATGTTCCATGATGGGGGAGGGGTCTGCTGGGCCCAGGGTTCACACGAGGAAGAGGAGGCTGGGCCGGCTCCCACAGTCCTGAGTGAGACGCAGCATGGCTGAAAGAGTCCAGGGGCTGAAAGGACAAGAGGGCCTGCTTGCTCTCCAAGGAGGGTGCAGGAGAGAAGGGGTTCAGGAAAACCTGCAGAGGTAGACTTTTCCTTATTTCTAGTGCTGGGGGTAAAACCCAGAGCCCTTTGCAGGCTGGGAAAGCGCTCTGTCCTGAGCTGTACCCATAGCTCCAAGTCTTCATTTTCAAGCCACTTTACTGAGAGAAAATCTATACATCACAAAGTGCCCTTCACACGGTGCACAGTTCCATACTTCTGATGCATTTATAGGAGGAATGTGCAGCCACCACCCCATTTTAAATATAGAACCTTTCATTGTCACCCCAAATGCTGCTGCTGCTTCTCCACTGCATCCTACATCATCCTGTTCCTGTGCATCTGCCCATCTGGACAGTTCGCGTGAGTGGACTTGACACTGGGCAGCAGCAGTTTTCCCAGATGTGGTAAAAAGAGACTGAGTCAGACACTGCAAGCACACACCCTTGCTGCAGCTCAAGGTGTCAGCAGTGGCTGAGGAAGTGTCACCGCTGGCGTGGCTCCTTGCTTCAGTGACGATGCCATTAAAACCCAGGCAACTCCGGGCACATACAGGGGGCAGTGTTAATCGGGAAATGTATTGTGGGAAACAAAGCCGACTGCCTCACAGGGCGGCGGACAGCGCTTTGGCTTCTGCACAGATTCAGAAGCACCTAGCAGAGGCCTCTCCCACTCTGGTGGAGGTCCCCAAAGAAAACCACTGATTATTCACAGGTTTTATCTGAAAAAGGACCAGGCCTTATAAAGGTTCTAGCAACGTGTTAGCCCACTCTGGGCAGAGACTGTTGGGGAAATGCACCACAAAGAAGTACAGTGAGGTTTAGGGTCAGCTCGGTGGCCATCTTGGCTTCACCCCATCTCACCTCCTTAGCTCGAGGCCCTAGCCGCAGCTTCTGAAGCCGCGGCTTCTGAGTTCATCGACAGCCTCTCTCCTCCCTAAGCTGAGGCTTTCCTCTCTCGGGTGCTATTTTAAATCTTGCTGTTCCCCACATCTCAAAAGAGGCCACACTGCTCCTAGAACAAAGGAGGTGCAGGTTTTGGTTGATTAGCTCAGGCAGGTTAAAGTCTGGGGGACCGGGGAGATGGTTCCCAGAGATGTTTGTGTGACAGACTTGGACACAGTCAGCCTGAATTCCTATGATCTGGACAAGACAAGTGAAAAATGGTGCCAAAAGTTTGTTTAAAAAGTGAGGGGCAAGCTGGGCATGGTGGTGCATGCCTGTAATCCCAGCACTTGGGAGGCTGAGGCAGGAGGATTGTTACGAGTTTGAGACCAGCCTGGGCTACAAAGTGAGCTCAAGGCCAGCCTGAATGGCATAGTGAGACCCTGTCGCAAAAAGACAAGGGCTGGCCAGGGATTTAGGTCAGCAGTTTAAGTGCCTGCCTCGAAAGCATAAGGTTGTGAGTTCAATCCCCTATACCAACAAAAGAAACAGTAAAAAAAAAAAAAAGTTAATCAAAAACTTGCATCCACACAGCAAAAGACAAGGGCTGATTTAGCTCAGTGACATAAGTGCCTGCCTGGAAAGTGGGAAATCATGAGTTCAATCCCTGGTGCCAGGAAAAAAAAATAGTGAGGGGTGCTGGATGTGGTGGCGCACACCTGTAACCCCAGCACTTGGGAGGCTGAGGCAGGATTGCTGTGAGTTGAGGCCAGCCTGGGCTACAAAGTGAGTTCACAGCCAGCCTGAACTACACAGTGAGACCCAATCTCCAAAAAAAAAAAAAAAAAACCACACAAAAAATGAGAAGTAAAGGATGAATGGTTAGGGGAGAAACCAGCTCTGCAGAGTAAACTTGGGCAGAACCAGAGGAAAAGAAGACAAAAGCAAAAATAAAAGTGCATGTTGTGCCCAGGAAACGTGTGTGCTGCCATGGGCAGTCACAGTAGCAGGCTCTGGTGGCATCTGGCCTCCTTTGTACTGTTCACATCTTGTGAGCACTCAGGAGAGTTCCACATGCAAGGTCCTGTTGCCTTTTAACTGACTGGCCCACCCACGTCTCCACTAGCTATGCTAGGCCCTTCCTCCTGTATCCGCACCACCATTCTGCATAACACACCCTGTGGGTTGGACTGGGCCCTAGGATGCTTGGGCTGATGCCGCTGCTGGGGAAGCACAGGGTGGTGCGGAGAGGTGGGGAGAGAAAGAAAGGAAAACACAGCAAGTCCCTCATGCAGCAAATTGAGTGAACCCATGTCACTCTTAGACAAAATGGCTATGTTTGTTTGGTGTTAAGTTTTTTGAGGCAGGGTCTCATTATGTATTTCAGGCTGGTCTTGAATTCACAATGTAGCCCTGGCTGGCCTCAAAGTCATGGCAATCCTCCTGCCTCAGCCTCCTGAATACTGGGACTTCAGGTGAGTGTCACCATGCTGAGTGGACGAAATGTTTTTTAAATGATCAGCATGTCTGCATACAGAACTGAGCAGACTCTGACCTGGGGGGTACAATGGCAAAGGCAACAGACACAACATGAAGACAGAGATGCCAAGATGTTATTCACTTGTCCCCATCAGACATCGGCAGGCCCTGTAAGGAGTCAGTGCTTTATTGAAGCAGGCTTCCGTCCCTGGGGAAGAACCCACACAGCTGTTACCATAACCCACAGGTCAACATAGCCGGTGGGGAGCTAGTACTGTATCACCCTGCTGTGCAGACCCCAGAATCTGTGTTTTTAAGCATGCCAGGAGCAGGTGAAGCCAGGGCTCTACTAGACTTCTCCATTGTAGCAGCATCTCATTTTATGCACACGTCCTGCTGGCATGGCTTCCCCAGGGGCCCTTCAGGCCTGCTGACAACAGCAGCGCACCATGCCACGGAGCACAGTTCACAGCACCGGGAGTATACTTCGCTGTCCAGCCTGGTCCATACCACTAAGTGGATGCAGGCACTGTAAATTCCTTCTGGCCTGGGGGTGTAGCCCAGCGGCAGAGCCTCATCAGCAAGACAAAACGGTAACAACTCAAAAGGCTTCCTTCAACATGTCCTAATCCACAGAAAATGGAAAACCCTGGCCTATGTTCCCACCACTCCTGTCCTCTCCCAAGTCCTTGCAGGCCTCTGAGCTGGGACGTTTCTGTCTGCCAAGCCCCTCGCCCTCCACCAGCCCCTGGGGCTCAGCGCTGGCACTTGCTTTCGTGCAGGCAGGAGACCCTGGTTCCCAGCCCCGGCAACACGAGAACAGTCAACTGCAGCGCTTGTCTGGCTTCCAGAGAAGCTTCCCAGGCAGATGCCTTGTAGGGGATGAGCGCTTCCGAGCCACAAAGTTGTGCAGCCGGCACTGAGATTTACGAGGCCGTGCTTGGGCTCTAAATGGAAACCTCTGTCCACTCGACAGATTCCAGGGAGCAGAACCAAGGCTTTGGGGAAGACAATGGGTGGTGAGGTCAAGGCCTGGCGTCCTTTCTCTTGACCGCAGCACACGCTGCCATCCTGGTGATGACTGCAGTTGCCCTGACCTGACCAGGAAAGGCCTGGCGCCCAGGGCCACACAAGCGTGGCCACCTCTTCACCCACCAGCCTGGGGGTACTCAATCACAGATCACACAGAGCACAGCCAGGCCACACTATGTGCACACGGTAAGCACTCAGTCGGGGCAAGCCACTGACTGTTAACTCAAAACTGGAGGAGGGGTTTTCCAGCCTGCCCACCAGCTCTGGTATGAACGTGTCCCCGAGCTCCTGTGCTGGAAACGGAACCGCCAAGGCGACTGTGTTCTTGGGAGCTGCAGCCTCATACACACTGCCCAGGGCCCTTCAGGAGTGGGGAAGGCCCTTCCCTGGGGGGCAGGTGACGGGAGAGTGGGCTCGGAAGTGGCTTTGGCCCCTTGCTCTTTGGCCTCGTGCTGTGGGACGGCACCAACACCCTCACCAGATGCCATCACATGGCTCTGGAACCGACCCTGTGATGCTGTTCATTTGTAAATTACTTGGGTTCAAGTTTTCTCTGTGTGTGTGTGTGGTGGGGGGCTGAGACTGGGTCTCCATATGCAGTTTGGGCTGGCCTCGAACTCACTATGTTGCCTAGGGTGGCCTCAAACTTGCTGTGATCCTCCTGCCTCAGCCTCTTGTATTCTGGAATTACAGACCTGCACTGGCAGGTTTTGTTACAGCAGCATGAGCCAGACTAAGTCACCAGCAGCAGGCTGCACCATGCCCTGAGCAAGCCACGTTGTATGGAGCCACAGCTTCCAGGCCAGGCCCTGCCACGAGTGTCTCCCTCCTGCAAAGCAGCCTCTGCCCCTGGGGAGCACAAGTGCTGTGGTGGGACTGGGCGCCTGTGCAAGCCGAGCCCCAGATATCGGCACATGGGACTCATCTGGAAAATAGCTCCCAGCTCCACAGCTCAGGAATGGACACACGCCAAGATGAATTAGCTCCGCTACTGCATCGCCACCTGCAAATTTATCAAGTTAAATCAAGGACAATGGGCATGGAGTGAATCTCAGCGATGTCAGGACACCAGGCTGCTGTCACAGACACACAGACCAATGATGCAACTCCCACACCTGGGTCACCCATCAGCAGCGAGTGGTGCAGGGCCACCCAGATTGTATCCCAAGGCCCCCAGGCCAGATGCTCTGGCTGCTCCCCGCCTTGGCTCAGCTACATCCCAGAGCACTGCCTGGTCTATGACCTCGTGCAGGCACCAAGGTGACCAGTGAGGCCAGTGGAATTGACGTAGCTCATGAGCTTGCTGTCATTCAGTCAATCCTGTAACTGGAGAGACACGGGCTGCACTGGCCTGTGTTGCTGGCATCGCCCGCTCACACCATCACCTGTCTCTGATTTTCAAGACAGCTTTCAAGATGACCCATGAGTGCACACAAAAAGAGATGCTGGGAGCCATCCTGACCTGCTTCTCTGCAGGGCCCTCACAGAGGTGCAGAGGCCGAGGTCTGGCAAGTGTAGGGGTGAAGGCACTCAGCTTCCGGTCCACCGAAGGCAGCTTTCTCTAGGGGAGCAGCACAGTTGTTTGAAATGTTCCTCTTTTCAGGGTCTCCAGAAGGGCCACAGACACAACTCTACCAGAAACTGTGCACATGTGCACGTCTCTCAAACTCCTTTCTGGAGCTGCCTCATCAGTCATCCCCGAGTTTACCTACAATGGTAACACCCATGCTGCTAGTCACCCCAAACTGGTTCAAGAAACCAAACCCATCCTGAAACAGAATTTTGTATACCTCAGGATGTTCAAAAGCAAGTGCCTGGAGTTAATGTAAAACTAAAACCTATTAGGTTTGTGTGTGCACGCATGCGTGCACGCACGCATGCGCGCTTAAGAGGCAAATGTTCTACCACTGAGCTACACCCCATCCCTGATTAGTTCTTTTCTGTTTCAATGAGAAAGTCAGATCATGACACAAAACCTGGAAGTCATAAAGTAAGTTTGTATGAAAATATAAGTTTGACCAATTTAAATATATTAAAAACATCATAAAAATAGTGAAGAAAGCCTTAATTGTGTGTATTAGTTGTGTCCTTAATAAGGATCTCCTAAAATCAGTAAACCACCACAATCCTCAGAAGGATCGGAGGGACATGAACAATATGCTCTTGGGTTGTGTGAGGTGGAGCAGATGCTGCACGTGGAGGCTGCCAGTTGCCAGCTGCTGCAGAGAGGGGTCTGCAGCTAGAACACCTCCCACCCATGCTGCAGGCCCAGGCAGGGTGTACTAGGCAACCGGGCTGTGCAGGCCACCAGGGTGCATGGTCCCTGAAGCCCTAGCTAGCTTTTCACAATGTGCAGACCTATTTTTAAAAGTGAGAGCCTCCTTTATCATCAGGGACACTCAGAGTGAAACAGCTTGCTGGGCCCGAAAATATTCCATGACTTATTTGGTTCTCATTTGGAAAGCTCCCATTGCTTACTTGTTCAGACGTGAGATTACCAAACTTTAAATGGACCGAGTCAATCCTCCCTTTACCCACCTCATGCATCTTTGATGCTTTGCTTCTGGATTTCCTGGAACTGTTAGGACACTTGGTCTGGCGGAGAGACAGGGACCCTGCAAGGTGAGGGCACGCAGTGCCATGGAGGATGCTGGCTGCAGGCGCTGTGGCAGAAGCTTCTTGGCCATGCTCCTGGGGGGGACTTCTGCTGGGGGCACACCGTTTCTGCTTTCTGTCCCGGCCTACGTCACACACCGACCCCTACAGGATGGGGCCTTCCCTGTGCCCATGACCTTGAGGACTGCAGCAGACAGAAACCCTGGCCAGGCCTCTAGTGTCAAGAGCTACTACCCTCTGCTGGGACCTGCCCGGCAGGTCATCAACATCAGTAAGGGGACAGACATAGTCGCTAACTCAGAACTCGGGGAGGAGCCCTGAACCTTTATTCACAGCAGAGCACAGAGCGGTACATTCACCGAGGAACCCAGGAGGCCGGGGCAGGGCCAGCATGGTGCGTGCACCGTCCCACATGGCTCCTGGTGCAGTGCATTCATGGAGATGCGCTGGGGGTGTCACAAAGGGACTCGATGCAGCTCACAGCGCCTGGGACTCAGGCCGCAAGGATGGCTCTGCTCTGCTCTCTGGGGACTCAGCAGTGGGTACAGGTCCACGGAGAGGAGTCCCCCACTCAGTGTCCCCCACCGGGTAGCCCCACGTCTCTGGGTGGCTTCGCATTTGCAGCAGGGGTACAGCCTCGATGGAGATGCCGTCAGAAGCCCGCAGGAGGGGCGATGGGAGTGGGGGATGAGAGATTCACATATAGGGACACGCACAAGCAGCCACAGCCCCGCAGGGGACAGGAACGCACCCATGGCCACGAGTGGCTCATGTCCACCAGTAGCCATGGCCCAGGCCACCATCTGAGACGGTGCCAGCCACCCACCTTCTGCCCTTGGCAGATCTGCAGAGGGCCTCGGGCAGCCGGGCTCCCATGGGCTGGGGTCAGATCTGGGTGGAGGGGTCTGTGGGGCCAGCTGCTACCACGCTGTACTCTTCTGTCTGTTCAGGGCATCAATATAGTGGAAAATGGCCCCCAGCGCCCAGCTGGTCTCCACGTTGTCAATTTTCTGAGTCAGCTTGGAAAGACACGGGGAAGGACGGAGAGGATCATCGGGCTTCAGACAGGGACGCCAGGCCTGGCCAAGTGGTGGGGAGCAGCTCAGGGCAGCAGGGATGGGGTCACCAGGGCCATTTGCCAGTGCGCCATGGGACACAGAGGGTCACGGAGCCCCGAGGCGGCCCTACCTTCAGCACTTTGGCCGCAGGGAAGCCGAGCTCACGGAGCAGCAGGCTGACATAGGTGAGGTCCATGCAGAGGAAGGGGCTGCGGTGCAGCTGGGCACCCAGCGTCCTGCACACTGGGGGCATCGATCTGTCAGTTCCCGGACCAGACCCCATGCCACAGCCCTGGGTACCTGTCTAGCTCCTCCCTCTCCCAGGAACCACAGAGGTCTGAATGCTGTCGGCCACCTCCCTTGGGCCACACCTGTGGTCTGGATGGTGACCCTCCCCCTCCACCACTGCAGGATGCCTGGGGTCCCAGGCGGAGGCTCCAGAGCTTCAGGCAGGCGCCCCTGCCACCCACTGCTGGAGGAGTAAGCACAGCCTGACACTGACTGGGCGTGGGGAGCAGCACCTGGCTGGGGGTGAGACTGGCCAATGTCACGGGTGGGTGAGGGGCACCAGGTGAACCGGCACAACATGGGGGCACAACGTGTCACCCCACAGCCCGGGCTGTGTGTGCAGGCCCCGCCTCCTCTGCGTGGGGACCATCCTGAGCGCGCTGGGCCAGCTCAGGAAGTCACTCTCAGGCATCCATGTGTGTGGGGCAAGCACAGTCCATCCCCACGGCCTGGCAGGGAGGACAACTCGTCCTGGAGGGTGCAGTGGGTGAGGTCCCCACTGTGGTCACTCTCACCGCACGGATGGCATCCGTGCACACCTTTGCTCACTCCTCTGGGTGACAGGACTGGCAGCCAGACCCAGGGCTTCCCAGCCAGTGCCCATCACAGCCCCGTAGGTGACCCTGTCCTGGAACCCACACCTCACTCACTGTACTTAGCCGCGATCTCGAAGTCCTCCACTGTGATGCTGCCTCCCTTCTCCGCATCTGTGGGACAAGATGCAGCCGCGGTCTAGCGTGGCCTAGAGCAGGGGCTAGGCCCTGGACAGACAGAGCTGCTCTTCTTCACGGTAGTACTGG
>RJWT010033938.1:0-13783 GCA_004365215.1 Cuniculus paca
CGCTTTCACTTGATGTTCTGCTTATAAACAGTCTTCACTAGAAGGGGACCTTGCCTCTGGATTAGCTTCCTCCCAACAATCAGTATGCAAATTTGCGGGTGAGGCCTATGAGATCTCACTCAGTTAAATGCTGCCCTTTCTCTCTATGGCATGAAGAGATTTCCAGGTTGTCTGGTATGACTGGGTTCCAGTGACAACTTCACACTGGTTACGGATCTTCTCTTCCTCTCTGCTTCTTCTCCCTTTAGATAAGTTATTTCAAGGGGTCCCATAACTCCTTCTTATAATTTATATTCAGTTATTTCTTCCTCTCCTAGTTAATTAAGCATGAATACACATTTAGATTCTAAATATCAATAATGTTCTGGTTCATCTTATAGGTGACTCCTGAGTCATTGTAAAATTAGCCAAAATAATTAGGTAACAGAGGGAAGGGATGGCACCTAATTCCATATCCCAAATATTATAAAGTAACTCCCAGCTCCCTTTGGTTCTGAAACATCTGGGTTTTAATTTTAGAATTGCCACTTTCTAAAGGTAGAACTTTGCTAAATTATTTAATGTCATTGCCAAAATTAAGACAATTATACTTAGCACACATCATTACTGAGAGTTGATAGAAGAGGAAGATCTTTTAAGAAGTTCTCAGTAGAAATTATTTTATACAAAGAGCGAGTCCTTGTTTGACCCATGGTCAGATTGAGTAGTGCATGAATGTGTTGGGGGAAGCTGCCATTCAGAGCAATGAAAATCAATTTGCAAGAGGGTTAAGGGCATTGTGATAAAGACCACATCTCAGAGGATTCAGACACATAGCACTTGACTCAATAGGGAAACTAGCTTTCAAAAGGTAGGATTTTGTTTTCGATTCTCAATGATGGAATATCTCATTTTTACTGGGCTCAGGTCTTCCTATCTATTGAGGAAACTGCAAGATATTTTGATGGTGACAACTTTCAAAAGGCTAGTGGAATTTGAACTATTTTTGTTAAAGTGACTCCAATTATACTATAGGTGCTGAAATCTGTGAGAAATTAATTACATCTGTAAAAGTACATCTTAAATATATTCTACATTTGCTACTCTAATGTAGAAGGAAGAATTTCCTTAGAAATTATTCTGTATGCTTCATTGCCTTAATGTAATTTTTGCTAAAACTATGGAAATTATAGTTTCTATTTTGTTTTGATCTATGAAATTACAGAAAAGTACTAGGTTTAGGTGGTCACCACAAAATGGCTTAGGCAATTACAGTTAACAATGAATTACTACTTTAAAGCAGATCATATGCTGTGGAAATATTTTTTTCCTTTTTGGAAACTGGTTATCAACTAAGACGAGTCACTAGTAATGTTTACTTCATGAGTTTGGTAAGAACACACACACACACACACACACGCACAATCTCAAAGGAGATTCATGAACAAGTTTTCAAACACAATACTGCTCTTGCCTGAAACCGTAAACTCGAAACTTGAAGATTCAGAATATAGAATTTTAATGTATTTTCAAATTGTGAGTGGACAAAAGTGGAAGAGATCAGGACATTAAATTGACTATTCACAAAACATCTAATGCGGTTTCATTAAGTCACTAATATAACAAAATCTTGAAATAAAAATTAACATACCAAAGAGAATGATGGCAGTCTTTGATAAAAGGTGAATCATGTCTTCTCAAAATGCAATTAAGTCCTATCCTCCTCTGGGACCACAGAATATGACTTTTTGGAGAGAAGGTCTTCAAAGCGATCATTAAGGTAAAATAAGGCCAAATGGGTGTGCCCTCATCCAGTATGGTTGATGTCCTAAAAAATCCATATAGGTTACAGACACACTCAAAGGAAAGACCATATAAAGGTGCAGAAAGAAGAGGACCATCTGTAAGCTGAAGAGAGAGACCTCGGAATGAGACCAACGCTGACAGCACTGTTCTAGCTATCATAGCTGAGAAAATAAATTTCTGTTTTTTGTGGGACCCTACCAGATAACCATAGCCCTCTCCAGAAAACAACCTCCCAGGAGGCTCACACAAAGAAGGGAGGACCAGAACTTTTTCTTGGATCCTAAGGTTATACTAGTCTCTTATATATGTATCGTGCCCATAGTTTTTAAAGAATTCCATATCTGTTACTTGTGTGCTCAGGACAATCCCAGGCAATGGATAAAGAGATTAAGGTTGAGAGGAGAGTAGTGATTTGCCTTGCTCCTTGAGAGACTAAGCTCCTTGGTTTAGTAGTGGAGGCAGCAGCTAAGTTTGGTGATGTGAGGGAAGATATGCAAATTGATTTTCATTTCTCCGAATGACAATTTCTCCCAACAGCTATGTTGACTGGTAGGAAGCCTCTGAGTACCTGGCATATCTGAGGTCCACCCAGAAGGAAGCGGATCTAGAAGGCCAGAAGCTAGGTCTTCAAATACCAGTTCCCCTAAATTTTCTTTACTACTTCATGGGAGAAAGATATATATACTTCCCTTGAAGGCCCAGAGCCATTCTTGGCTTCCCGCTCCTCTTTTCCAAAGAAATACCAGCCCACAGCCTGAAGGGAAAACGAGTGGTTAGCTACACATTTTATAACTTTTGAAAGAAATTTGTAATATTAAAAAGGTAAATTTCTATTTAAATGACTTTCATTTCTGTTTCTAATGAGAAAGAAAAACTCAATCTCTGTATGACAAAAATAAACAAATTAAATTATAGGTAATTACACCCTTCATACACATTATTATACCCTCTTGGAAAGGCAGCTGATTTTCTACAAAAAGAATGGTCATCTGAAGAGATATACTTTGAATGGAGTTGAGAGTATGTGAACATTTGTACAAAAACAATTTAGGGGAGAGCAAGAATGTCTAGTAAGAGTTTTAAAAGACTTCATTTATAACTTATTGTGTAAAGCCCACTTCATCTCATTGGATGTCTTTAGGAATCATTTGGTAGAGGTCTATTTTGATTTTAATGAGTTTTGGAGCTGAAATTGTATTTCTTTCTTTGAATGTTATATCAAACTCCGACTGCTCTTAAAGTATGACACTTATTTGAATCACGATAACTTTAGCTTCACAGGGGATGAAAACCAGTTGCCACTATGGAGTGAGAAAGAATGAAAATTTAAAAGATCAAGTTACCAGTTACTGACATGAAGTACCTGGAACTTTTCAGATGTCAAAATGTGACTCCCTTAAAGAATATTTTGGATCAGACAGTACTTCCTCACCAAAGTCACTCCAGACACTGGAAGGTAGTATCATATCATCCTCATCTCTATCTATCTATCTATCTATCTATCTATCTATCTATCTATCTATCCCCATCATCATCTAAATATACATCTATATATTCCCTGTTTATTCTCTCTGTATATCAACTTTTGGTTCACAAAATTTTTCCATGTGAAAGTTCTTAAAGAGAAAAACTATCCATAGTTAAAATATGTGTGAAAAGCAGAGTTCCTGCTTTTAGCTCAACTTTCTCAACTGCTGAGAAGTGACTCATTGTCTCTCACCTTCATGAAATATAAAGCCAAGGGGTGAAGAAGCTAAGGATGAATAGTCTTTCACCAAAAAGGAACAACAATAAAGTTTTAAAAGTGGTTCCTAACTGTCCCAATTTTTCCATCAGAATCTTCTCTTAGCCTTTTAACATACTTGATTTTCATTTATGAAATGAAATTATCCAGAAAGAAATCAAACACAGTCAGAGATTCTCAGAGGGGAAAGAGAGGGTCTCGGTGTGAAGCAATGTGTTTGATGCACGTTTAACAAGTCCATGGTTTCTTGGTGGCTGGCTGCTGGCATGAGACCCAGAGATTCCAAGTAACTTCCAGAGGCTAGTGAGATTTCAAGTGACCTCCATCAGGGAAGGAACCTAGCAAGAAACCTTTGATCTAGACCTCTAGGATAATACTTAGGCTACAATGAGATATCAAACACAAATTGGCAACTCTTCAGAAATGAGAAGAAAGGGACTTTGGGTGAAAAGCTCCAGAAGTGAGGCCAGAACTTCCAAGCCAACCACCACCTGAGGTTTAGTCTTTTCTGCCAAGTTGCTGTGACAGAATGAGATTATCTCTGCCTTAGGAGAGAGCCGCTGTTGCTCTTCTGCTCCTGCAGCTAGCATATAAGCTGAAGGCACCTGTTTGTTCTTTATTTAGCAACAGTCCACTCTGCAATCTACTATTCTTAATTATCCCCTCTATTTTTACCCCTGCAAGAAGCTAGGGATCCTTGGTTGATGTGCTGCCTGTATCCTGACCCTCTCATCTGTTCCACTCTATCTATACTATGATTCCATCAATAAGTACAGATATTTTAGTGGAATGGCTTGCTTTCCTTGGGTGAATTCTCTTTTCTAAGACATCTGTCTACTTTTAAAATTCTCCATTATTGAACATTTCCTGAGACACATCCCTCTTGGGAGTTCATTCTTAATCTAGTTTGCAGTTCATAGGACATCTTCTCAAATTAGCTTAGTTTCTCTTCTGTCTCTCAGGGTTTTTTGGTTAAAAAAAATTACTTCATTAATATCCAAAAACTCTTGGGAATTATGAGGACTTATTAGCAAATATCTTAATCAGCAAACAGAGCAAACCCTAAGTATACTTAATGGCAGTTACTGGGTTAATGATCGTTCTATCAGAGTTTCCAGCTCATATTTCTCTCATATGTTTAACCATCAGGTTGGTATTTCCTCCCATTTGCTTCTAAGACCTTTCTTACTCCACAGGTTTCAAGTTCAGCTCTTCTCCAAGTTTTGTACTGTGCTGAAATTCCATGCCAGATACTCAGGTGTTCAAAACAAGAATCCCAAGGCTTTGTTAATATATTTATGTGATGATGATAAAGTTAAACAGAAAACAATTTTGTTTTGGTGCAAGAAGGCTTAAATAAAGGTTAATGATACATTATTTGAATGAAATTAGAAATATGGAAGTTAAAAAAAGAAATATGGAAGTCTTCTAAAAATTTGAACTGTCTAATGCATTATTCAATAAAAGTAAAATGTTGACTATGTGTATAATTTAAATATTTTTATTTGCCACACAAAAAGTAAAAAGAAATAGGTATAATTAATTTTTTAGTTTACTTTTATTTGTATATGTTTATGATCATAGTAATTATATTTCTCTTGAGGAATTGGTATATATACATATCTTACCTTATAATATTAATTTAAATAATTTATTTTATTTAATATATTTGCAACATAATAGTGACAATAATTAGTACAAACCAGTAATTTTTTTCATTCTTATTTTTGTACTAAATGTTAGACATTAGCTATATAATTTACATTTGTAATGCATCTCAACTTGTACTAGCTATACTGTATTTCAAATCTTCAGTAACTGCCTATGACTAATAATTACCATAATGGATGAAGAAAATTTCAAAATCACCCTAATTAAACTCTAGCTTGAGAAAAACTATAAAAATCCAAAATTTTCTAAAATGAGTAGTATTTGCCTATAATCTAGCCATATTCTTTAAATTATTCCTAGATTACTTATAATAACTAATACAATATAAATTCTATATAAATTTTATGTTGTATTATTTAGGGAATAATGACAAGAAAAAGTCTGTACTTCTCGGTAAAGAGGCATCTTCTTTTCAAGTTTTTTTTTAAAAAGTATTTGATGAGTTTGCTGTTTTGGAGCCCACAGATATGGAGGGCAGAATTTATTAGTCAGTGCAATTTCATATGTGATAAAAAGAACATCAAAACCAATAGGAAGAGAGTTTGACATTTCATTTGTTGTACTGGAAAATCTCACTCAGTTCATGGGGCAAAATAAACTGCATCTTTACTTTTTATGACAAGATAAACACAAGATTAAAGTAAATTTACAAATATAAAGTCAATATAAAACCAGGACAATATCTTTGCATTATTTTTATGGAAAAAAGATGTATTTAAAACACAAGATGTGCATGTCAAATTGATAATTATAATACCATAATCAGAGACCTCTCCTTTACAAACAATATTGTAGGTAAAGCTAACAGAATGGCAGAGGATACCAATAATATCTGAAACTGTCAAGGGATTCTAATCTTAACAGGAAACTCTTACAAATCAAAAGAAAAAGAAAATGGACAAGCATTAGAAGTCATCATCACACAAATAAAGGAGCACTGGGTGGATACAAGACCTTTAAACTTATCAGTAGCCAAAGAGATACAGAGTAAATAGCAATAAAATAGCACTTCAGAGTCATCAAGTTAGCAAATTTAAAACATTTGGATACTGTCCAATACTGATGAAACCTAATAAACTGGAAGCTTCTTGCATTATTGTTTGAAAAAAAAAGACTGGAGTCATTCTGAAGAACAACATGACTATACAGTACCTAATGAAACTCAATTGTGCAAAAAGCTTGTGACTCAGTGGTCTACTCTTGGGTGTAAATCTCAGAGAAATGCTCTCAAAGCCTATTAGGTGACATTTGCAAGAACATTCACTGCAGATTATTTGTGTTCCCTAGAAATTGGAGGCAATTTATGTAACAAAATACTATATATGAACATGTAAAATTTTTACAAATATCATATTTTAGAAAGATACTTAGCTATCCAAAAAGTATATGTCTGTCAGAGAAGTGAGGTCAAGAATAAAGAAGATTCTAAAAAGGGGCGAGAGATAGATACTGACTGCACTAGAATGATGTGTCACCATAAACTGAGACTAAGATGTCTCCTTTTGACATTCAGGGAAATAACTCCTTATAACAAAAATTACTAAAAATCATAACTGATCATTATTTATACATACAAGAAAGTAACACAGAAATAAGTAAGCATGGGTGTGTTTGGGTGATAAAACATTGGGAAATTTTTCCTTTGTTGTTACAGTGTTGTTAGTGTTACGGTTTTCTTTAAATATAAGGAAAGCTAGTATAAGGAAAACCTTAACACTGTTGATTTCTATGAGGGCTGAATAGCTTCAAGAGACAGTGGATAAGCTAAGCAAAAAAAATTTTAAAAAAGTGCTACTGTTGGTGTTGAAGTTTGTGCAAAAGACCGTGTATTTTCACAACATCAAAAGCTACTGGCCAATGGCTGTTGAAGCAGACCTCCACCTCATCAGTCTCAAAGCCTAATGCTGGAATCTACCATATACAAATGGTGATTGAAATATACACTAAACGTTTAAATTTTTAAAAATGTATTACAGTAAAAGACACATTGTCATTCATCTCCCTCAAAATAGTTCCGCTTACTTCAAACACTTATCCCCTCGTTCTTGCCCTATTTCTTGCCCATTCTTGCCCATTTCTCCTGACCAATCTCAGTTCCTGAACATGTAAATCTCTGTTCATTATCAGACAGGGCTGTCCCAATTTTAGAATGACCTTCTTTTCTGGAAGTCCTTCCTCATGAGTGTCTTCAGGTTATGTTGTGGCTGTCTCAAAGCTCTGAATCAGTTTTAAAAGTTTGCCCTTCATGTTCATTTTGACTTTGGAGAAGAGCCGTACGTCTCATGGGGTGAAATCCAGTGACTAGGTGGACTACCTTTGTACTGAATGGCACTCAGCAGCGCTATTCACCATATATTTTAAAATTCGTACCTCGTAAAGAGACACAAGAGAGAACTTCCAACACTGCTTCAGAAAATGGCAAGAATAAAAGGATAAGTGTTCAAAACCAGGGTGGTATTTTGGGGGAAATTAACCGCAATGTGTTTTTTACTGTAAAAAATTTGTTTTAAATTTAAATATTTAATGTATATTGTGCTGATCACCACTTTTATATGCTACGTTCCAGCACTAAACTTTGAGATGAATGAGGTGACGGAGGTCTGCTTCAGTAGCCCTTGGCTAGCAACCTCAGCACAGTGAAGATATACAATCTTTTGCACAACCCCCTACACCAAGAGTGGCATATGCCTTGTTTTTCATGATAAACCCAAAAAACCACATACGGACTTGCTCAAATCGGCTACAATCTGTTTCCTTACTAGCCTCGCATAGAATTAACTTGCTTAATTAACCATAGAGAACATGTGTCTCACTGTACATCTCATGTTTTTTTGTTTCTTTTTTCTCCTGACAAATCTCAGTTCCTGAACATGTAAATCTCTGTTCACTATCAGACAGGGCTGTCCCAATTTTAGAATGACCTTTTCAGCATCAGAAGGAGGTTTTCTTGTGGTTGCCCCACTTTGGTTGTCATTAGTTCATGCCTTTTCTAAGCATGGTCATTCCTGACAGACAGAAGTTCAGTGTTTCCGTGTGATGGCATGGCACAAGCACCCGGCACACTTTCGTAACGCTCTAGAGGCTACTTTTAGGCCCCTAGGTTTGCAACCCATTTGTAAGTTCTAAAATGTCTTCAGTATACCTACGTTCTTTGGTTTCCAAGTCTTGAAGAACAGACATGTTTCTTAAAAGGGAAAGGATTCTCAGGTGCATGATTTCCTTCACTCTGTTATTCTGCTATCAAAACTAGTGGTTAAGCATAAGTCTAAAACCGGAGGACTGAACTGGAGAACTGTTTCCACATCTGATTACCTGTGTCCTCTTTCTGTCTCTAAGTTTCCACACAAGTAAACTGGAGAAAATAACAGTAATTATCTTATAAATTTGATGTGAAGATTAAGAAAATGAAGTAAATACTTACTGCATTTTTTCTATTATTATTATTATTGCTACTATATGGCAAAACTTCTGGAGTTTGAGTGAGGCTTTGCCATGCACTATCCCTATGTTACACATAGTTGACTAAGGGTCATCAATCTGTTATTTAACATCAAATTTCCACTAAATAAATGTTAAATGTCTTTGATTCATATTCCAAACACTAGGACTCATTATGGCACCAACCACCTTCCTCCATTCATTAGTTGGGACCAGAGTTCTCATAGATTACTATTTACTAGTCTCTCATTTCTCTTTTCTCAACTCTTCTGTCAAAAGGTTCTTCTCCTCCAATATCCTCACTGTCTTGCAAGGCAAACACAGTAATATAAGAAAGAGAATATTAGGAGAGAGAGAGAGAGATGAGAGAGAGAGAGACAAGAAGAGAGAGAGCATGAGCCCAGTTGTAAAAGGAGCAAAGACAACATCCTTATAGACTCTGTAATGATGTCAATAACAGGTTATAGTTGGATCTTTTTTATTGGATATATGTTAATGTGTCAGTGAGGAAAAAGATTATATGTAGTATCATAGGTGAACCAAGAGTAAGAAAGTTTTTTGAGAAATTACAAAGCTACATTTGGTTCCAGAAAGCTGAAAGGCAGACATTCAGTACAATCAGTTTGTTTAAAATATACAGTCATACAAGTTCCATCTGGTTTAGATGCGCCCAGGTGTAAAATCTGGTACTGAATGATAAAACTAGGCAATGCATAACACAACTAATAAAATGCTAGCATCGTTACAGAGAGGCAGAAAAGAAGATTGTTAAAGAGAAGACATAGAATAATTCCAGTGAAGATGCAGTCTCTGCAAAGGTTTATACAAGCCCTCTTGGATTCTTGAAAACAAAACTCTAAGGCCTGCTAGTGACACTTCAACTCAAACCACAGTGCATATCTGCTGTTCACCATCTCTTGGAAACTGTACAGAACAGGCATAATGTACATGGGAGACTTGCGTTTGTGTGTATATAAGGCAAGTAATGGGATAAGATGTACAATCTTCATAATTTAGAATTGGGATCTTTTAGTGAATCTTAGTAAATTTTAACCACTCCTAATATTTCCTGTATTTATAAAGTTACTATAAATACTAGCCTTACATTTATTTACTTGCTAATTTTGTAGTTAGAATGCTAGCCATTAACAGGGGCATCTGCCACCAGATGTCAGAGATGATGAAATATGGAGTTTTATACTCCATTACTCAGACAGCAAATATTCCAGCAGGTTGGCCTATCCTTAGGGGAAACTTGCTCAAGTCCTGAGATTAGAAATTTATTTTCAATATCCCAGGCTCTGAAACAAACTATCTAAAATGTAAAGTACTTGATATCAGTCCATCCTGGAATCTGGTACAAGATGGAATTAGTGGGATGTGAGGAGGCCAACTTACATCTTTTATTAATGGAGTAATAAAGGCTGAATGTTGTCCTAGAATCACAGGCTCTTACGCCTGTCTGAGGTCTAAACTTTGAGAAACTAACATCCATATCCTCACATATGCCTGCATATGCTATCCAACCAACCTGTTGGATTTCAGTGTTCATAGATAACTTTTATAAATATGCAATGGATACTCACTAACACTTTAGTAATTACTCCTATTAATAATAAATTACAAAATCTGGAGTCCTAGTAGAAAGACCTCATTTATTAAGGAAAATCCAAGGTAGAGCCACAGAATCGCTTCCAAAGATAGGAAGGGGCAAGGGTTGAATCAAGAAGGTGGGTCCCTGTTCAATATATTTTTTAAAGAGGAAAGTTTACGATCACCCAAATAAAAATGGCAGTATCAAAGAACCATGATCCTGTGAGCTATAATCATATCTCAGGACAACAGCATCATTCTAATTATCTAAGAATTTCTGGAAATATAATGAAAGGTACAGAAAACATGTAGAACTGAAATTCTTTGTTAAGTGGAAATACATTTCACAATAGCAAACTTAAGCAGTAGTGAAATTTCTGTTGTATCAAGATAACCTTTAGACAGTGCCAATGTTGACAAAATCAAGGAACTCTTTTTAAAACCTAGGTAGGACAAGTAAATAAGAAGTTCCAAGAGATCATATGACATACCTAAATCAAACAAACCAAGTTTGGTGATATCTTAACTGAATCTATATGAATCAGAAATCATAATATCTTTATGCTATTTTATGCTATTTTTAAGAGATCATCGAGACTAGTAATTAGTTCAACCAGAACGTTCACAAACATGCCCTGAAGCTGTGTAGCATTAAAATGTTCTGCTTACTGAAATATGTTGATGCTATTTTGAATGTTTGCCTAGAAATCATGAAATTTTATGTATGTATACTTGTATTTGTATATATGTATGTTATATATGTCCACATGTATGTGTGCATATACACATATTTATATGAAATATTCGGAGATGAAGCCAATATTTTTATCTCAAAAACAACAAAAAAAAACCCCCAAAAATCCAACACAGTGCTTGTATAGGGCAAAATTAAATCTAACTTCCAAGCCTTAGCATATTAATGCTCTACAGTTTGAAGAGCACATGTCAGGATCCACAATATTTTAGTTGAATGAAGGCAAGGGAACAAGAATTCTCATTGTTGAGTACCTTTCCTTATCAGCAAATCTTCTTCAAGTTACTAATCCTCAGCTCATTATTTAGTTTTATCACCTAAGAGATTTCTTTTATCCTCTTGCCAAGGGTCTGGTTGCATTTGTTCTAGCACTTCAACTGCAGTGTCATTACATGATCCATTAAATAGCCAAGGGTCAGCATGTTTTAAAGGCTATAGTAGATTTCTACAATTTGGACAGCATAATAGAGGAAATTCTACACCAGTGATTAAGCTGTAAGTATTTGATATTTGTGAAAAAAAGTATAGAAGATTTTGGCTTTCTCTGAGTCTTTTCGGAAAGCTGTGTTTTTTAAAGAAGAGCTACCTCATAACCAAATTCTAATTTTACTTTAAAGATGGTGGCTTTCAATATTCCACACCTGTGCTCTTGGTAGTATGTAATTCCTATTAAAATTTCAAGGTGAAGGACATCACTGACTCTCATCTCTGTAAAGTACACACCCTGAATACCATCTCTGCTTTGACAGCTTCTGACAGCTCAACAGCACGTGCTGCTGTAAACTGAAAGCATTAAAGAGCACTACAATGCCAGTGTTTGCAGAGCAAAGGACATCTTTAAAGATGTTATGACAGAACACAATAAGCTGTGTCTACAGGGGAATAACTTTTACCAAGTATTTGAAAGCTAAAGATAACATCATAAAGCTAAGTCTGTTGCTTCAGTATTACAAATGAGAGGCACTTCTTAGAATTCTCCTCATTAGCTGGCAGTAGTTCTTTTGCATTCCAAAGAGTTACTTCCTTATTCATGTGCACCTCCATTGCCATGGTCAGGTTTTTATTACTTTCTTATTGTAGTTACAACATTTAATGTGAAATCTACCCTTGCAGTGAATTTTGAAGTACACAGTACAGTACTGTTAATTACAGGTTTGATGTACAGCTGACCTCTAGAGCTTATTCATCTTGCTTGACTGAAACTTTATACCTATTTCCCATTCCTTCCAGCTCCTGGCAAGCACCATTCTACATTCTGTTCTGTGTTTGATTATTTCGTAGATCTCATATAAGTTGAATCATGCCGTATTTGGCTTGTTTCACTTAGCAATATTCTCAAATTTCATCCATGTTAGTACATATGGCAGGATTTCTCCTTTATTTAAACTGAGTAATATTTCACTGTACATATATATCACATTTTATTTATTTATCTGTTGATGAACACTTAAGTTGTGTTCATATTTTGGAAATTGTGACAAGTGCTGCCACGAGGTAGCTATTAACACCTTTAATATGAGATAATCAACTCTCTATCTTGTTGAAATCCCTGATTAGTGCCACCCAGCCAGGAATTGGGAATGTTAGGAGTTTGAATCAAGTATTTAGAAGTCTGGTTCATATTTAGAAGCTTGAATTTATCTGTGCTTACTTTGACAGCACATATGCTAGAAGTTTGATTTTATCTTTGACTAAGATGGTATGTATGCTAGAGCCCTGTGGAACAGGACTCAGGGATAAAACAACATGGTTCAATTTTATTAGACTATAACTTGTGTATAAATGATTAGACCACTCTCACCTGCTATCTCTGAGCCAGAAGACAGACTTGTGTGCAGGAAGTTCATGCTTGAGGTGAGTTCAGTGACCAGGGATGGGGAGGAACATAAGGTAGGAAAGGAAGGAAAAAGAATCAACAGAAATATGTGTCAGTAATGCCAATGCTATGAGAGTTCAGTTCTGCCAGGACTTTCTGATATCTCTAGTACTACTGCCTACAACAATAGAAGTCAGAGGAAATATTCTATTAGATTCTTGGGCCATTGATCAAGGTTTCTTCTCAAGGGTGTTAACTTCCTCCAAGTTTTAAGCTATCTGTCTATCAACTAAGCAAGATCCTTCCCACCTGTGGGGTCTGCAAACCTGCAGGACAGAACACAATGACAGGCAGCACACATGAAGCCTCCCTTCTGGTGCTGTATGAGTTGAAGTTTGTGTAGAAGTTTGTGCCTGCAATGGCCACAACTAAAATCAGAGATAATGACCTCAAGGATGAATATGCATACCAGCGGCATCTAAATTAATCTATTTTCAGGAAATGAACTAATTTAGGAATAGACTCCATTCAGTAATATTTTTAGATTCATAAATTTTAAGTACAAATAATGAGCTATAGATTAGCACAAATACTTTTTTTAGTGATTTTTCTCTGTAGAAAACAAAGGTAATTGAATTATGTGTAGGTGGCCCTATTATGATTCATTTGTTACAAATGTATACTAGGCATTCAGTTACAAAATTAAGGTTAATAAATGAATAATTCTCTCTGGAGAAGGAACAAAATCTCCTATTTCTGTAACAAGCCATTTATTAAAATGTTGAATATTTAAAACTCCAGACCCAAAATTACACAGAAAATGATTTAAGCCATTTGTTAGAATCTTTGAAATAGTATAACTGACATTTTCACTACTCTTTATTGTATGTCTATACTAAAGCTTGTTTTATTATGTATTAGGGCTTTAAGAAGTATGTTAAGATTATCTGGAACTTTCAAAACTGAAATCTTTCGTATATTT
>RJWT010033939.1:0-13788 GCA_004365215.1 Cuniculus paca
AGTTCAAAAACTTAAGAAAGAGAAGTTGGCCATGTTTGCAAGTGATTTTTCTGCATATCACAGAGTGTTCTAAAGTTATAATTCCACTGATACACGTTTGATATTACCAGTCAAATCTGTGATGTGAATTTTTCTTAAAGTTCTCAAAAGGTCACATCAAGGTTTAGAGGATGACAGTAATAAATTTGTTTATCCAATAAAATATCTAATACTCACCCAAATTTTACATTTCATTTTCTTAAGAAGAAATTAGCCAACAGAATGTATAATCATGGTCAAAGGAAAGGCAACAGCAAAATAAGTACAAAAATAAACAAATACATAATAAAGTAAAACCACCATTCAAACTGTGTTTATGGCATAAGAAAAAAAAAAAAGCAAGACAATTCCAAGGACCTGTGAAATAAGTCCTAATAGTCATACAGTGAGTGAGGTGAGGGAGAAGCGGAGTTGTATTAGAAGTAGAGAAGTGTGTCTTCCTATCTTCAAGTGTGGATTCGTAAGCTTCCAGGGCAAAGAAACAGCTAATGGTTGATAGAAATCTGAATTAAAAGTCTTTTGTCTGACAATATTCACATTATAGTCACCTTGTATCCTCTTTGTGAAGATTTTGACCTTAATCTTTCTCTTGCTAGAACAGCAATTCACAATTGAACCTTTCGAAATAATCTCCATCAAAATAAAGCACAGGGTGTCACTGCCCAGGCCACAGACAGCAGCCCTCTGCAGAGTTAGACAGGGACTCCAGGCTTTGCAATGATGTTCTAAGCCGATCAAACCCATTCTTGTCCAGGCTACTGGCCCAAAACCAGAAAGATAACCTCCTGCCTGTGTCCTGCTTTGTTTCTTTTTGAAAACGCAGACCTATGTATAAAAGTCAAAACATTTTTTGTCTTAGAGTAAAGGAAATATGAAGAAGATAAATTATACTTATGTATACCTATAAAATATACCTGTATATTTGTGCATATGCACCTATGTATGTGCATACATGCTATTCAATTTATTAATGTAATCTGTTACTTAAGAAAAAATGGTAAAGGGATAAATAACTTCCTATTTGAACTAAAGCATAATTTTATATACACAATAACAATGTGTGATATTAAAAACAAAGATGTCTTTGCTTTTCGTTCTTAACCTGAAGCCATAATAATTTAATTAAAATAGCTTTGTAATAATTATCAGGTTGATAGCATATTGGGGAGAATAAAATGATCCCAAAAGTGGCAATAATTCTTACCTGTACTTCATATGGCAGTAGTTTTTATAGGAACAGTTCAGTTTTCCAGTTTAAAATGTGGCTGGAATCAATTTAGAGTTAATTTGAAAAAATTACCATTTTGGAAAAAATACACTAAGATATTAACTGTGCTTATTTGTGGAATTGGAGATTATATGTGAATCTTCTAGGTTCATTTTCGTCCACATTTTCCAAGTTTTGTGCAAGGAACTTGTTTTTCTTAAATATTCAAGTAATTCAGAAACATTATTTTTTGCTTGGGAGACTGAGTCAGGAGGAACATAAGTTTGAGGTCAACTTGGGCAATTTAGTGAGACTTGTCTAAAATAAACACTAAAAAGGCCTGGGAATGTACATCAATAGTCAGACACCCCAGAATTCTATCCCCAGTACTGAAAGAAAAGAAAAGCAGATTTTAAAAAAAACAAACATGCTATTTTAAAAGAATGAATTATACACTGTCCTGTTTTCTTCACATTGAGGAAAACAGTTGAAACTGAGCATACTAAAGATTGACAAATATGCTCATGTTTATTCAACAAACTACCTAAATTCAAAAAGTACACAATAAAAGCCAGTTTAGGACCAGTAGTTTTTAATAACTTTCTTTACAAAGCATTTAATTCTTTAAATGTTTTCTACTCTTACCTACCAAATTCATGGAAAAAAAATACATTTTATGGGATAATACATTTGTATAAAATCTATTTAAGAACTCTTTTTTTTATAGTAAATGACAGCATTTCTCTTATTTTATGTTTTTAATGTACAAAATTTCTGTTTTTATTTGACAAGCAGTTGGTACATTTAGATTTGAATGTGTATTGTCCAGGTTTAGCATTTGCAGGGATTTGGGAAGATTCTCACATCCCGACTGCTTTTGTAAATCATAGAAACTACTTCCGTCCTAGATCTGTGCTTCTCCACCACCAATCTGCTTTATTCTTTTACCATCATTTAAACTCTGCTTATCTTGTAAGCACTTATAGAGACTCTCTAGCTCTAACTTCAGGAACAGATTAAGTTTGCTTTTCAAAACCATCCATCACCAGAGATATGTTTTTGTTAGTGTTTTCTTTTGTAAATCATTTTATTGTGGTAAGGTGGCTCTGGATTGCTGGCATGATAATAGGCTATATAAATGATTTTGTCCTATATTTGTGTTGTATATACTTTATTGTAATAGCACTCTCGGGTCAAAAGCAGCCAATATTATTCCGATTAATTCCCGTCTAGACACTCATAAATTGTCCCTTAATTTGCAGAGAGAAAACGAAGTCATATGAAGCATAACCTTTCCCTGCTGCAGAAACTGCACCTGGCTTTTCTGGGCGAGAGGAGACCTGCCTCCCCACGTCCTTCAAAGCAGCAGGCCTGGCTGCTACAAGGGTGAGTATCTCCTTTACTATGCGGGGCCCAGGTAGCCAGCCAAGGCCTGCCAGTTGGCATGCTGCTCCTCAAAAGGAAAACACAAAGCCTAATCCCCCAACACAGTTTCAGACAAACACTCATTTTATTTACTCATATTCATCTCTCCAGAAGAAAAAAAAGGAGGAGAAAATAGCTCGCTTAATCCCAATACTAACACAATATTGATTCACATTCATGTTCCGTATTTATTGACGTGCGCGGCATACAATGGGGGCTATCATTTAGGCTACTGTGTTGGAGGGAAGGCGCAATCACATTAGAGAAAGAGATGAAGCACACAGTTTATACAGCCCTAATTTTATGTAATGTAAACCTTTCAAACATTGCACATGGGAGCGAAAATGCACGTCCTAATGAAAAACCAAATGCATACCAAATGGATTTATCTTAAAGCTAATTATGGCTGTGGAATATCTGTCCTCAAAAGTCCACCATTATTTCCTAAAGTTGTATAATGAAATTAACTTCTCTGGCTTTGCAGCAGCTTTCTGTATATCTCATTAACCAACTGTAAATGCATTTGTGCTCCAGAGTGCGGCTCAGGGTTTTCGTTTTGTGACATCTAGTGTTGGGTGTTTTGAAATCATGCAGGTGCTATGTAATGCTGCAAGCTAACTCTGTAGAGAGCTGAGTGTATACTGAACACCAGATAGCATATATGTATTGCTAGCATATGGCTGCTGGGAGAAGAAAGCAGATATGAAAAACACCGCGCTCTTTCCTTGGCCCCTTTGGAGATTTTTATTGCCTAGTGGCAGCTGTGCTTAATAAAATACTAGTAGCCACTTGAGGTTTAAAGGTGTAACACAATTCCGTTTCAATATAACAATTCCATAAATTCAAATATGAAACCTTCATAGAAGCATGATATGGCTATAATTAAAGAAAATTCAGTATGTACTTTTGAAAAAGCAAATGTACCTGTATCTGTAATGATCTGCAAAGTGAGGTCAGGGTAATTATAAACATTTTGAAAATTGGAAGTGATTCTGGAGGCCTCCATAACAGAGACTGATGGTTTAGTTGCTCTTTAAAAACAAAAAAACCAAAAGAACTGTAACTGTTAAAGCAGGACCCCATAGATCTGACCACAACCGGCACATAAGTCTCACTCTCCTTCCCATTGCTTTCTCTATGCCTCTGAAAGTTTTTCCAGACCTAACAAATGTATGAAAGTGCTTAGGAAGCTGGCATGCACTTTACAAATGTTAAACTTCATTGTTGTTATGTGCAGGTGTGTGTCTGTTGAGAAACAAAAGGCCACCTAAACATCTTACCCGATCTCTTTACTAGCACAAGCATGGTCCAGAGAAACAGAGGCAAAAAGCAGGAAAATTTGGGTGGTCTCTTGCTTTGGAAAATGTGCATGTGCAAAAGGCTTAGTTGGCAGCCTGTGGTGATTAGAAGGAGGGGCACCTTTAAGAGGTGGAGCTTACTGGAAGGAAGTGGGTTCACTGGGGTTGTGCCCTTGTGAAGGGGATATGTGACCCCAGCCCTCCCTTCTTCCTCTTTTGTTCCCCACCATCAGTTAAATGGATTTCCTCCAACATGTTCTCCTTCCTGATTTTCTACTTTGTCACATGCCCAAAAGTAAAGAGCCAACTGACAATAGGCTTAAACCTCTAAAAAACTGTGAGAGAAAATTAAGTGGATTTATCTCAGGTATTTTGTTACAGTGAGCAAAAGCTGACTAACAGAGGCGGCCAATTTTAATGATGAATTTATCTAGAAAGCACATAGAGAGATATAATCCTCCCCAGGTGAGGGATGATATCTTCCCAGCAGAGAGTGTAGAGGAAAGGGCACATGAAAAGGCTCAGAGCCTTGGGGGAGCTTTGTTTATGTGTCCTATGTAAGCGTGGCCAGAGCATAGCAGAGGCTGCAACAACTGCCTGAATGCTGCATCCAGCCCACAGTTGAAGATGAGTTTTTCATTGCTTCAGAGCATACAAGTTTTCGGGTTTCCCACAATCTCAGAGAATCTCTATTGATTTATACCAACTTGAGCATGCAGGTAACAGACCAGTCCACAATGCTTCATAGAAGACATAGGAAATGCAGGACATGGTGTGGCATGTATGTGAGAGTGGTGGGAACAATAAGAAAGGAAGATTGAAACCAGACTAAAGCAAGAGACCTCCCAGGAGGATGGGAGGAGGATGTGGTGGTATTGGTGGTGCCTGGGCTGAGTGAGGTAGAACCAGAGTAATGTAGAGAATGATATGCAGGCCAGCACAGTGAATTTGGCTCAGAAATCTTTTGAAATAGTCCCACAGAGAGCTGATGAGAGCAAACTACATGTACCATCAGAAAACATGAATTCAATGAAATATCTGGCTAACATGGTAGTGACAGAATGCATACAATTTCCTCTGAACTGAAAGGAAAATTTGGAGGTTGTGGGAAAGTTGTACATGATTTCGAATGACCAAACTGAAATATAAGAGTAAATGAGGAGCAGCCAACAGAGATGGAGAAATTGATCAGAAAAGAATGATGGAGAATTGCAGAGTTGGTGAGATGTTCAAGGGAGTTCATTAGCTCTGGAGTCCTAGAGAGTGGTCGTGTCTGGACATAGGGTTGGACTAAGTGGATAGTGACAAACTGTAGGCTTCCTGGCGACAAATCTTACTTGGGAAAAGAGCATTCAAGAAGAGGAGAAACACACCAGGCTGAGACCCCTAGAAAGACCAGATTTCAAACATTGAGTTAATGAAGAAGGAAAAAACCAAAGACTGAGAAAAATTAAGAAAAAGAATCTAAAGTGATACACAATACCACACTTCATATTAGTGGCCTGTATGACAGCAGGGACATAGATCACCAGGAAAAAGGATACTCTAACTAGTTACTTCTTCCTTTTCCCTTTGTCTAGGATTCAATTCCATTGCAAGTGTAGTGAGAACACTGCTGTTCTGACCAAGCTAAGTTCAAGGAGGTTTTTGGTTTTGAGATGTATTTCATTCCTGTTGTATGTTACTCCACTATAATGTTCTAAGTGACCTTGTAGCTGATTTATTTTCCTGTGAATGCTATGATAAGATGGGATCTCAGGAAACAGGACTTGAGAAGTTCAGAATTAAAATCAAGATGAACTTTAAAATGTAGAATCCAAACTAAATTCAAATCCCTAATCCTAGGAAAGGAAAATCATACAGGCCAATAAGATAGGACTGTGTTTGGGGCAAACTTCTCCAAACACAGGTCAGGAGCTGATGCAATTGTTGCTATGGTAACTTGTGAGCTGTGTGTGTGTGTGTGTGTGTGTGTGTGTGTGTGAGTGTGTGTGTGTTCTATCTTACTTCCGTAGTTCCCAGGTAAAATAAAGGTTGCTAAGCATTCAGTGTTCTTTCTTCTAGTAGCTACAAGAAAAACACATATCAAATATTGCTATGAGGCAAGTGATGTTTTTTCATATGTATTAAGATATGATGGAATTATTTAATTACCTTTGCCAGCAAGTTTACAGACTAGCCCTCTCCTATCACATTGCATATCCACAAATGGGATTATTTACATCCAATCTAAGGAGTGCTGACTGGTGCCATTGGAAGTTGAAGCTGTATCAGCATTTAAATTCTCACTTTTCTGGGCAAAAACCCAACTGAATGATTCAATTAAACTTGTTATGTTATATATTATCCAGAAGTTCACAATATAAAGTGATTCTCCCAGTCACAACCCCCGCCTTTATGATTGCAATTTGGTAGCAAGACAATTTCCAAGGACTATTTTCCTTGAACTGCAATGAAACATCAGATCGTAACACACTTTTCCATGTGGGTTTTATGAACGGCACTCCAAAATCAACCATTATTTCAAGCACATGCAATAAATAACCTTCATTATTCATCAGAGTGTAAATATGCATTTGTGTTTGCAAATATGGTGGTTTCCTGAGCAAAGCAGCCGGCAATCAACAGCTCTGTTAGCCATTTAAGGAGGTAACAAATGGACGTCAGTCTCTTTAATTGACAAAGACCATCTCCAGAGTGGCTGAGAGACTAACAGCTCATTCTACAGCAGAGACTTTGCTCATTGCTCTCTGCCCAGTGCCAGAGCCCAGTGCATGAGGAGTGTCATACTGTAGCCCTTCAATTAATACGTATTGAATGAATGAAATTTAACTCACACCTGCTATTATCCCATTCAGACATATTTTTCCTAGTAGCTTAAAAGGAATTCTTTCTATTTCTTTTGAAATGCTCAAACCCAAAGAAATCATTTAACAGAGCTAATAGATTATACAGACTTAGCATAGTTTTGCCCTGAGACTGGAATTTTAGAGAATTTATTTCTTTGAAGACACTTGTTGGCTACCTAACATTCTTTTTTCTCTGTTAAGATAGAAAAATCCAAAAATACTTATACTTACTGATAATCCAAAAATAGATAAAAACAAACATAATTCATAAACCACATGAAATGGATAAATGCCAGATGCCCGATAAAGCCATTTTGGGTCATTTTCTTCTGCTGCTGAGGGGAGACACATTTCTGCTCATTTCTGTGATTCTGCCCCTTTGGCACACTAACTTTCGCTGCAGATCTCTCACATGGCTGTTTTGTTTTGTTTTTTACCTAGTTGATAATTCTTGCTATTCCCCACTGGGCTAATAGAGGTATTTTCATCTCACTTGTGTGATTCTGTAACTTCACCCTCTCAATTAGAATTGTAAGTTCATTTGTTTATAAGTATATTTATCCATGAAAATGTACTCAGTCCCTACCATCAGCCACTGTGCTATGTGCTGTGTACTTTATGTACAAAGAATGACTATATAATAGATTGGATGTCTGTATCTTCCCAAAATTCATATGTCGAAGCCCTCACATTTTATCCGATGGGATTAGAAGATGGAGTCTTTTGGGTGGTGTCCTATTCCATTTTCTGCTACTATAATAGAATATCTGAGACTGGATCAATTATAAAGAACTGGTTTATTTCTTATACTCTGGAGTTGGGAAACCTGAAAGCATGGAGCATGGTACCTGGACAGGGATATTTTACTATGTCACAGAAAGATGGTGGGCATTACCTGGTATGTGAGATAGGAAGAGAAATCAAGTCAAGCTCATTCTTTTATTAGGAGTACATCCAATAATAGCTGTCGTGGATTAATTAATGATCAGTTTGTAACACTCATCTGAACTGAATCAGAATGGTTCTGGGTGCAGAACGCCCACCTGAGGATTGTTGCCAACAGCATAAAAGTGAAAAGGGGAAGATGGTTTGCTGTTGATTCTCCTGGAGAAGCTTGTCATGCTGGTTTTTCTATTATGGACTTAGCCGTTCTTATTGTGGGAAAATCACAGGTCCTCACTATCACTAAGGATGGCTGTGGTTCTTTTTAGGGGCACTCTGGTCCTTGTCTTGAGCGTCACTTCCTGGCTCCAGTGCAGATCCCTCAGTCTGCTGGCACAGAACCTTCATCCTGCTGGTGCAGAGTTTCTAGCTTCCACCGCTAACCTTTGGGCCTTTCCAGTGCAGATCCTTGATACAGACTTGCATGCAACATTGTTGTGGGCTCCAGGCCTCCAGCTAGACTCATAGAGGAAACTTCTGTGGGATCCAGGCTCTCAGGCTATAGCCTTTGGGTCTCCAGTGCATGGACAGGTCTAGTGCACTCTTCTGCATTTGACTTTTTGGGTGAATATTATAAAATAATCCTATTAATTATGTGTCTTGTATTAAATCTTTTCCCTTGCAAACCCTGACTACAACAATAACTATTCCACTTCCTTGTCTTTAACTCGTTCAGGAAGGCGGTACCTTCATGATTTAATTACCCTTAAAGACCCCCTTCTCTTCATACCATTGTATGCCAATTAAATTTCAGAACTTGTGGTGAAAATACTTGTGGAATTGCCAGGTAAAGCAGGTTAATTTCCTGGAAGATATTTAAATCTCTAATTCCTAAGATGTATGATGGATATCTAAAAGAGGAGTGGAGTAGATATGTTGTTTCAGAAGTGTAGTGGACTGCAGAGACTTTTTCATGGAGTTTCCTTCATAACTGGGGTTTTCAAGAATCATTCAGTATTACAGAGCATCTCCTCAGTGCCTGAGTAGGCTAAGCACTAGGGAGACCTGTGTACAGAAACACGGCTTCTACTCTCATAGGCAATTAAAGTCCACCAGGGAAAGAAGGCAAGGATGGAATAAATCACTTTAATTGAATGAGTAAATGCTTTGAAATGAAACATGCTCTAAAGAGCAAATTCCAGGAGCTATGGGAAGCCATAAAAAGAGGCTCAACAATTTTCTGTAACAAGATTGGTCTGCAAAGGCTACATAGGCTTTTTAAAGCTCACTTGATCTGAGAACATCTACAAAAGGAGATGATTGGGCTATGGCACACAGACTGTGGTCTAATGTACTGGGGAATCACCTGGATTATTACACAGTTCAGCTGGCTTTTGCGCCAAAAGTTTTTAAGGTGCTAATATACATCATGAATGTCAAAAGAAAGCTCAAGGAGAGAGCAGATCCCAAGCTTTATGGGTAACATAACTCTGAAAAATATTTATAGTAACCAGTACTCCAAGGAAGAAAATTGAGAAAATATTGCATTAGATGTCTGAAGTTTGTGCTAGTTTAAAAATTTACTTGTTATATCTTAAAATGTGTTTTAGACAAAAAATATCAATAATGCGAAGGTAGGATTGAATGATTAGACCTGAAACTGAGAGATAGTGGCAGCAAAACTATGGAGAACATTATCAAAGGCTAAAACATAGAGAAGAGGTAAGTCAGGTTCAGATGTTACTTGCATATAAAGTATATAAGATAGAAAGAATACAACAGTAGCTATGCACATAGGAACTACTAAAGGTTATTGAAGAATACATTTTGTGTGTGTGTGTGTGTGTGTGTGATTTATTCAATTAATGTGGAGACTCAAAAGATATCTTTTATAGAGAGATTTTTGGGGTGAAGCATGCCCTGAAAGATTCTAGCTGGGCTGAAAGAAGCAGGAGGGAGTTAAAATGTAGTGTTCTTTTTCAAAGAACACAGCTGAGAATAGCAGAGAGTGCCGTCTCTATAGAAGGCTCAAGGGTCTACCTTACGCACTGTGTTGGGTCTTCTAGTTTTATCTGCTCCTTGCCCTTTGAACCTGTCCACCATTTCTAGTATTTGTGGTTTTTATTACAGTACATGGTTGAGAGGATGACTCTTTTCTCTCTTGAGATCTTTTAAGTCCAAAATCCTCACTTAGAAGATCCTTACCACATCTCTTTGAAATGAAACTAACTTTTTGAGCTCTATCTCAAATTTTAATTCCATCAATGAAGCCTTCTAGCAAAACTTCAGCTGACAAGAATAGCGCCCCATGGTGATGTCAAAAAGCAGTATAACTTTTGTGTACATTAAGAAGTTACTTAGAATTAACTAATTATTGCTTCTTTTTGTATGAATTTATGTTTGGTTATTACTTCATAGAGTTTTAGTAAATCTCTTCACAAATCTCATATTCCTATAAGTAGCACATTGCTAGATATTCAGTAGGTCTACAATTGGCCATAAATTAGCAAATATTTCTTCAGCAATTTCTGGTATTAGGCATAGTTAAATGTTGGATAGAGTGGTTTGAATATTTTTAAAAAGCAAATATAAAATACCAATAGACTATAGACTCTGGTCTCATGACGTTTAAATTCTTGCGGAAGTTACAAGAAATGGCTGCATAAATAAAATATATTTGTTGTCATTAAAAAAATATTCTAAATCAGTTGTACAGTGTTCTGGGGGAGAGAAATGCTGTACCAGTAGAGAAGATTGAGATGGCTCTTGCCTCAGAAGGCACTGACATTGAATGAGGTCTAGCCCACCTGGTCTGCTTGTAAACCCCCAAAGCAAATAGGGAGAACAAATATTTTATCTTAAAAATAAGTGGCTGTAGATCCTATTTATTATGGTTGCATTAGAAAGTTTTATCTTACAAATCTCATTTAAGATTTGCTTAATAGCATCATCAGTTTCCCCTTAAGACCTACTTGGTATTTTTTGATTGTTTGTTCAACCTGAATTGTGAATATTTTATTGCAAAATTTTACATTCTGAATTCCAGTTAATAAAAAGCTGACATGATTATGGGGACAGTTTGTATCCTCAATCTTACAAACCAAGTCATTGTCATCTAGTTTTTATTGTTTTTCAAGATTTAAACATTGTTATGTGTTTGACAAGCAGCTTTTGAATTTAATAAAGAGGGACAATAACTTGTATACACATTAATTAAATTTATTTTTACATTCACCAAGTACAAGAGCCCTGCCCTTTCTGTGGCAGAAACTCTGGGATGTCTTACCCCTGTCTTTTAGAAGAAAAGAATGATGCCAAAATGATTTCTGTGACTAATTGCAAAACAATTAATCCATATTTTTCCTTAGGTATTTGTAAGATTTTTTCAATATTCTTTCATATTAATGTTTTAAATAAATTATGCAGTAATGGATCTCTTTAATCAATTTCCCTCTGTGCACAATGTCTTTTTGGAATTTATATAAGCTTTTCCTAGTCTTTCAAATTCTGATTTTTAAATTTTTTTCTATTTGATTTTTATTCCTTTCTGTTTCAATTCTTCTTTTCTGGTCTCATTTTTATAAATAAGTTATTTAAGGATTATTGGATTTCTGATGGCCTCTTGTCTAAATTCCACTTCTTCATGTTTTCCTCTCTATGCTGAGTGAGAATTCTAACATGGGATCAATTTTCTTGCAGATTACCATTTCACTTTAATTGGCTTAGTGAATATTTTTATTCTGGGAATGTATTTTTGGTCCTCTTAGAATCTATCTGTATCTACTCCTTCTTCAAGCGGCTTGTTTTTCTCATAACTTTTTTTTTTGCCTTCTACTTCATAGTTTTGATTTCATGAGTTTTTTTTCTGTTTTGTAAGCATGAAGTAGATGTTGTGTAAAACTAATTCTTTTTCTCATAATAAATTCTTTCCCAAAAAAATCATTCTAATATTCCTTGTCAGTGTTTTGTTTCCATTTTTACAGATTGCTCAATCTTTCAGCAGTCATGTTTTATTATGTTTATTTTTAAATATACCATCCGTGTAGAAGGCGAAAATGAGAAGTCTGTGCCAACCATGTACTGCCCATCAATCTGGTGGGTGAGTTCCTCTTAAATTTTTAATGCCTATTTTCAGCTAGAATTATCCCAGTCAGATTGTAGACAAGTGGACAGGGTAATGTTATTTTGCTTTACCTTTTCCTGCTCCTGCTCCAGAAATCTGAGGGAAATGTGTTGAGAGATAGAACTCTGGGAAATTTTAGAATTTTTTTTTCGATAAAACTATAATCTGAACACCTGTGCATCTCCCAAATTCATAGGCTGGATTCTTAACCTCCTACGTGACAGGATGAAGAGGAGGTGAATAAGTCATAAGTCTGGAGCTCTTTGGAATGGCATTAGTGTCCTCATAAAAGATGCTTTAGGGAGTCCCATGACCCTTCTACCTTGTGAGAACACAGTGCGCAGATGGCCAACTATGAAGTAGGATGAGGACCCCAACCCAGCTTCAAACCCACTGGCACCATCATCTCAGACTCATAGTCTCTAGAACTGCAGTAAAGATATTTCTGTTACTTGCAGGCTACTTAGCTTGTGGAATTTTGTTAAAGTAGCCCAAGTGGATGAGAACTGGTAAAATGGCTTCTTGGGAACAGAAATGTCTATCAGCTTTGCTTGTAAACCCAGTCGCTACACCAACCACCCAATGTGGACATGAGGCTTCTTCCTGTTTCTGCCTTTCTGGCTCCAAGAAGGATCCACACATCCCAAACATCTAGCTGAAGACCTTGCCCGCTTTCTTTAGGTAGCCACAAAATGATGTCTACACCCTTGGGCTGCATCAGCAGTCCTGAGAAAGTTCCTGGATGGACAGAAGCCACCAACAGTCCTCTTGACTTTTCCAACCAAAGGAAAGTGGAGGCATGAGGAGCGGGGATGGAGGAAGGGCAGTTCCGAGGGCTTCCCTTCCTCCTCTTGATGATGCTGTGCTAGGGGATAAAGAAGGAGAGTCACGAGTTGACACAAAAGTCTTCTTCAGTAGATTTTGTGCCTGTGTCATACACAGTCAGAATTCCTCACATTTTCTGTACTATCTGCCTCGATTTTCATGGATAATGTGGGATTTTTCCTAGTTAGAAAGCACTGATAATTTTACTGACAGTGTTGATGAGTACTGCAGATGTAGGGAAATTTAGATGCTCAACATCTAGCTATGTACCTATTGGTTTTAATTATGTTCTTTGGGTCCAAAATTTGTTCTTTACTTTTGACCCAAAGTGATCAAATCTACTATTTCTGCTACATAGGAGTTGTGTCAGTGATGGAAGACAACCTTCATAAAATCCACCCTGATGAGAACTCCTTTTCTGGGAGCAGTACAGGATGTGCTATGTCTATGTCACAGACTAGTTTTTCCTTTAATTCTTGTCCCAGTGTGTCTGCGGGTTTCTTAGAATGTAAAACACATACAGGAACACATTTTGATTGTTACTGGTTAAAGTAGATTGCTTCCATCCATATAATACCTTTATTTTTATGATCAGCAACAACACTCTATTTGCTTACTGGTTGTCCCATCATACTACTGACACGTATTGCTTTTCTTTCACAATTGAAGTCATGAATCTTTTTCAGGGAGGATTTGATTAAACCATTTACTTGTTTCTCATCCAGTAATTTTAGAGTACTTATTTCTATTGATGTAAGTGTAGGACCTTATATCTGTCCCACTGATACTACTGTGTAGATTTTGGGCCTTCACATTCACATTCTGCCATTCATAGTGTTGCAGACCTTGCCTTATTTTGCATAAGGAAATGCCATCAGTATGTCATCTATTTCATGTCTCTGACCTGGGTGAAAATATGAAGTAAGATAGAAACTAGCATACGGTGATGATGAAATCCCTCTAGAAATGTCTCCTACTGGAGACATAGCTCCCTGTGGAAACAGATGTTAAGCTCAGCCTAGGACTCTATTGTGATCATGCCATTTGACCACAGGTACACCAAAAAAGACTTTGTATACTCAAAAGGACTTTTCAGAACTCTCAAGGGTATTTTGTGTCTGTGTGTGTGTGTGTGGGGGG
>RJWT010033940.1:0-13788 GCA_004365215.1 Cuniculus paca
CTGGAGAGAAGAATGAGGAGAAGAGGAATGGGAGCAGAGAGAAAAAGGGGAGCAGAAAGGGTGGGGAGAAGGAGAGCACCAATTCTCCTGTATCTTTTTTAAGGTCAAGAATTCCATCATCAGAGACTCCACCCCTGTCTAAACCTAATTATCTCCCAAACACCTCTTCTCTAAATACTATTACATTGGGGTTTAGGGCTTAACATATAGATTTTTGAGGGGACACAATTTGGGAAAAATATCCAAACACTTTTCACTTATTTTTTCCTCCTGTGGTTATCTGGCCTCAGTAGACTTTTGAGTACAAATGAAGTCACATCAGTGCCCAAATTACAATGATTCTTAACTCTTCCTGCCTTACTGGGGGATTTTGGCCCCTTCTAAATTCTCCCTGCATGGGCACTGAAGACCTCACTGATATTCCAGAAAAAATTCAATACTACTTGTGAACTATAATATCTTCCACATGAAGATTTTGCTGCTGTCTCCTGAGCCAAGCCTTCCCTAACATTGCTGATGTGACAAGACCTCAGTCTTCCAGTGCTGTGTGTTACCACACGCCCTCGGGGTGCCATTTGTCAGTACGTGTGCACATATGTGCGGTGGTGGTGCAGAATGATTCCAGCTCTCTGAAGTCACCTGGATGCAAAATTGTTTTTTCCACCAGAATTATCGATCATACAAACAGCTCCTTCATCTTGTATTCCTAACCTTTTCTCTCCAGGGACCCAAATCTTTCTTCCTCATCAGTTTCCTGTGCTACTGTATCAAGGCGGTCGGGAATTCTTTCCAAACAATACCCAAAGCTCCAGCATGTATTCATTCTGGCTAACAGATGGCTTAGGAGGTTAGCAGCCATCTAGGTTCAAAGACACAGAATCTGTGAATTCTAGTCTGGGTTTACCCAGTACGAACTTCAATAATTTAAAGTCAGTTTAGATTTATTTATAATAAACATCTAGGAACACAAAAGTCTTAAGTGACGAAATATTTGGAAACCATATCTAAGAAGGTATACATCCAACAGTTGTGATAGTGTATCAGCCTCCCAGCTACTGGGAAAATTGGTCTTCACTCTACTGAAGACAGTTTGATACCAGTGGCAAGGACTAGTCCCTTTGCTTTTGAGGCATCCTAAGATTACCTCACTTATATTCTAAGATGTCTTAAAATTATAAAAAGCAGTTGAATTGTTTAAATTACAAAAATCTACTACAAATTGCCCTCAAAGCTATTTTAATTGAAAAAAGAATATACCGCACATTGGCACTTGCATAAATTTTATTGAGAAAAAAAAACTCACTGCAAATTACTCTTCATGGGAAAGAGGATGTCATGGAATCAGGTCCATGGTAAACATTCCAATACGCTCTTGAGCCACCTCTTACCTCTTTTTGTCCTAGGTTTCCTTTTAAAAAAAAGAAAAAACTTGAAAAAACAGTAATTCCTCCTTTTCGGGGCTGCCAGAGGGTGCAATGAGTTATACGTGAAGTTCTGAAAGACTGTGTCTGACGTACACACGTTTGCAACAGAAAAGAATAAAAATTATTTTAAAGGAATTAGTCTTTCTGATTGGTCAGCGAAGAACTTTAAAACAAAAAAAGTTCAGCGCTTGACTCAGTAATGACAATTTGAAAGTACATTTCACTTATGGTTTTTTTTTTGTTTTTTTAGGGAGGGGTGGGTCAGTGGTCTTTAATCAAAAGCAAAACACATCCACCTTTATGCTAGGGCAGAATTCCCCAAAATGTGTTTCTTGGGATGCTATTTCAGTGGACTATTAATAGGTGTTATGTGAAACAAGAAAGCAGCTGGCAAGTTTAGAAAAACCGGGTTAGAGGAACATAACTAAGGATTCTTCATCAGAAATTCTCTGAGTTTCACACCCTAACATACCCTGAGATCTGCAAGAGACAGAGTGGTTTCCCAAATGTACTTAGGAAACAGCTTCTTTTATTTACACAGCATCTTGAGAAGTTAAGGTTCTGTGAAATGCACTTTGGTATTATAAAATCTTTCTCCTCTTCTTCCCCTTCCTTCTTCTTTTCCTTTTTAAAGGGTAGAGTGGCTCACCCTGAAAGGTTTCACTGGCAGGAGGAAGAAAACCTACTGAGGTGACCCAGCAAAGCAGAGGCTGAAGTAGCACTCCCCCATCACTCACAAGCATAAGGAATATCATTTATTTACAAAATGCTTTCCCTCGCTTCATCTTCTTTTTTTTTTTTTTTTAATTTTAAACGTTGAAGTACTATTCTTATTTTACAGATGAGGAAAGAGAGATTCAGAGAAGTGAGGTAGGCGATGGCTCAGGGTCACACAGCTTGTAAAAGGGATTCAAACTCAGGGAGGTGACTTGAAATCCCCTCCTTTTCCCAGCACAGAGTTTCCAGTTAATCTCCTCAAAGGAAACCCAGGGCATCGCACATCTGCCCTCAATCAGGAGCGTCCACAGGGGGAGGTCACTTTCGCATGGCACAGCGGACCACAAGGTAATCTGGGGCTGTAGATGGGGTTCCTAGGCTAATCCGGGAGCCTGAGAATACAGGAAAAGGAGGACTAAATCGGAATTCTGGTCTGGTAGCTCTGGGCCTCTCTACACTGTGGTTTCTGACTTGGCGTCTGCTCACGAGGGCACCATCTCTGAACTCTGAGTACCCAGGTTGTTTATACACTTATTTATAGCACGGCATGTTTGTGGGGTGTTTCTTAAGAGACTCGAGAAGCACAACTTTCACTAACAATGCATAGCAGATGGACATTTTACTTAAAATAATCTGGTGCTCTTAACAAGAACCGAGTTCTTCCCGTGATATTAGAGGACTATTCTTTTTGAGACACTATTTTGAGACATTCTGTAACTAGGTAATTACACTTCATTTAATGTGTAATAGAGTGTGAGACAAAGACTTTGGGGTAATTTAGTTCTCAGAGTTCATCAGTAGAACAACGATACACTAATATATTACACTAAGATGCTAACACTATTACACTAATACTATAATACATAGTAATAATAGTTGCTGCTTATCCAGTGGTTACTAATGGCCACACACTGTACAAGGTGATTTTACAGAGTTGATCTTGTTTAATCTGTAACACCGCAAGAAAGTTATTAACATGCCCATTTTACAGATGAGACAAGTAAGGCCTAAAATGGTTCAGTAGTTTGCCCACTACCACACAGCTAGGAGATTCGTGTGAGGAAGTTGACAGAGGTTGTGGCCTTTCGGTCTCATTGCTCAAAATCTGGTCAGTGCCCAGAACATTATAAGGGCTTTATGCAAGTTTGTTGAGTGAATTTGTAAACCGTGAAATCCTAGAGGTTTCCTATACTAGCTGGTTTTACCTAGGTGTGTTTGACAAAGCCCTGTTGTCTCAGCACGGGTGAAGTGATTTGAACGAAAGCTCAGAGCTAAGCCTCTTCCCACTCTTCTCAAAGCTGCAGGTGCAAACTTCAGCTTCAGCACCTGTGCAGGAATCACCTGCGCCCACCGGCACAATGACAGAATGAAAGTCTCGAAGAGGGTGCCAGGGCGGGGACCTCCACGGCAGCCCAGGCTCCCGTGAACGGGTGATCAAAGACCGGGACGTCCTTCTGTGCAGCCCTGCCTGGCTTGTGCTTGTGTCCCTTCCAAGTGCAAGGCCAGCCCTTGGTCTCCTCCACGTAGAAACCCGGGGCTGCGGTCTGCGTGTGAACGCTCCGGCAAACGGGGAACACACCGCGGCTCCAGTTCCCACGTTCCTCAGCAGGTTCACACGGGGCTTGTCCCTCTGCACACGCAGATTATGAAAAGCAGCAGCTCGCCTGCTCTTCCAGGCCCGGGCAGCCCGTCAGTCTGCAGGATGTGCCCTGAATTCACAGCATCTCACAGAAGTTTAAAGTGGTTCTTCGCCCAAGGCCTCCAGAGATAAACGCCTCTATTTGCCTAGTAGGGGGTAGGAAATTAGACCTCTCTCCCTCAGTGTACTTCTGTTGTCCCATCACCCAGCCCCAGGGGGAGCCACCCCCCATTCCAGCCCGGTTCAGTTTATCTTGGTCTCAAGTCTCTTCTCAAACCCAGAAAAGCTCCCCAGACCTCATAAAGTGTCCTCACCTCATTTTTCCTAACAAAGGTCCTTCCAAGCTTTGAGTCATCTGTACGCATTTCCCTTGTGCATCCTCTCACTCCTCCCTAAGACATGAGTTCCCTGAAACGGGAGCCATGACCTTGGGCTCACCTTTGCCTTCTCAGGTCCTAGCACTGTGTCAAGCACATAGAGGGCTCTGATAAGTATTTGTTGGATGGACGACAGAGAGTGAAGATCAAGGACGACTTCGTCTTTGAACGTAACCTTGCATGTATGAGAAATCCTCGTGCACCAACGTGGACTCAAACATCGTCAAGTCCAGCCTGTCTTTTCCTCGCTCACCACCCTGAAGCTTGTCTTCATTGCTGCACGATTGTTGAACTGACCAGAGCAGAAGAGCCTGGCTCAATGTAGATGCCAGAAACTGGGGAAACTTACAGAATCCCAGCGGAGCGGACACACTGATTCTGGGCCAGGACGGCCAATCATTTTAGGGGAAGAAACAACGCATCAGAGGGACTTCCGTGAGGCCGCAAAGCGGGCTGGAGAGTTCTCTATATGCCTGCATCATCAGATTGTGGCAGAGAAGAGGCACGTGGTACGACATGCCTGATTGAAGCCTGAGGGAATGGCAAGCTTTGGGACTGAACCTCCAGTTTTGTGACAGCAGCAACCCCCAAGAGGCCCTGTCACCTGTGAGCAGGAGCCAGAGCAGCAGTGAGATTGATCTTGGATTGACAGCTGACAGGCAGGATGTGGCGGAGTCACAGGAAGCGAAAGGATCTGGGTACCAGCAAGAACACAACCGAGACGGAGCAGAGGAGGCCGGAGGGAGGGCAGAGGGCTGGAGGTTCAGGCGGCGGGGAATGAGAGCTTCCCTGGGAGTCAGGAGGGGGCATAACCTGGGTGTGGAGGTGGGGGCCTGAGAAGAACATTTGAATTATGCGTGGGCCACTCAGAACGTGATTTCCAAGGTGTGTTAAAATGCATGGCATTTAGAGCAATCATTAATGACGTCTGGCAAGTCTACCAAAGTAGAAACATTTCTTTCTCGTAACGTTTATTACACTTTTCCTTACAGACAGGACTGCTGAGCGGACCTATGCCGGATGGCTGTGTATGTTTGTAAGGGATGGAAAAGACTGGCTTTTCAACTCCCTCCCACAAGCTTCTGCAAAGCCTAGAACCAGGAATCAGTCCTGAGATCTAAAGCTATTTGTAAAAGATCTATCTTCTTGGGGGACTTGCAGAATTTCATGCAGCATCCAGGCCACGTCATGCTACAACAGAGGCCAGGGTGTGTGTGTGTGTGTGTGTGTGTGTGTCCACTGATCTGGGACGTGCAATCCCGCAGTGAGGTCGGCCTCAGACGCAAATGCCGGCCCGCCACCCTGTCGCCCGCTGAGAGGATCTGGCCGCCAACGCCTGGAAAAAAATAACAAAAAACCCCAACATAATGAATATCCCCAGGGACTTTTTTTTTTTTTAAGTTAGCCGAGAAAACAAGCGCTCTACTTCCCCGGAAATTAGATGCACAGGGGAATTCATTCCATCCTGGAGGCTGGGAAGCCCTTGCAGAGAATAGTCTGGCGGCGTGTGGGGGGGGTTCTAGAAACCGAACGCGAGCAGCCCCCAGCCCACGCCTGCCGCTCCACGTGACTGGCCCTCGGGCTGGCGGCCACCAGGAGCGCGCCAGGCGCCCGGGCGCCCCCGCGGCGGGCTCCCCGCAGGATCTGCGCGCGCCCGGCCAGGTGCGCCCGGCTCGCCCGCCCCGCGCGCCTCCTCCCGCCGGCGGCTTCACCGCGGCGGCTTCCGGGGCCGCCGGCGCCCAGGCTCCGATTACAGGTTCACACGGGGAGCCCGGCCCGAGGCTGCGCGGCTCCGCGCCCCCGCCCGGCCATTCTTCTCCATTCATGCGGACGCCCAGAGCCGCCGCCGCCGCCGCCCGCCGTCGCCGTCGCCAGCCGCCCGGATTGGCTGGCGGCCGCGGCGCCGCCACTTTCCCACGGCCCGCGGCGCGTGCGGCTCACCGGCGGCGCTGCAGGCGCGGCCCTGGCGCGCGGCCAGGCCAATCGGGGCGCGCGGGGCGGGGCGGGGCTGCGGCCGCCGGCGCGCTGGAGTCCCCGCCCGGCCCCCCGCGCCGCCCCGCCGCCTGCCACCGCCGCCGCCACCTCCCCCTTCCCCCGCCGAGCCCCCGCCGAGCCGACGCACAGCCGCCGGGCAGGGGTGGTGCAGGGGGCGGGCGCGCGGGCCGCCCTGGCTCTCGGCCTCGCCGCCGCCCCTCCCGCGAGCGACTGCCAATCAGCCGAGCGAGAAGCGGGATTGGCCGGAGGGCGGCCGTTGCCCGGGAGCTGGGGCCCCGCCCTCCGCCCCTAGCCAGCCGGCCCCGCTCCCCCGCCTGCCCTCCTCCCGCGGGCTCGGAGCAGGGGCGCAGCGTGGGAAAGGATGGTTGAGTTTTAACCCGAGGCAGAGCGCGAAGCGGCAGCAGTGTGTGCGGAACGCGAGCAGCGGAGCGCGGAGCGGCGCCGCCGTGGTTAACTCCTCCCTGCCTCTGTGCAGCCAGCATGAAGCGAGCTCACCCCGAGTACAGCTCCTCCGACAGCGAGCTGGACGAGACCATCGAGGTGGAGAAGGAGAGCGCGGACGAGAATGGGTGAGTGGGCGGCGGAGGACGGCGCGGTGACAGCGCGCCCCGGGGCGCGCACCCCCGCGCCGACCCCGGGGACCCTTGGCAGAGCTGAGTTCAACGAGGGCGTCGGGGCCACCTCCCAGGTCACCTCCCTTGCTTAACAGAGATTTCTTTCTCCTCTCTCCTTTCAGAAACTTGAGTTCGGCTCTCGGTTCCATGTCCCCAACTACGTCTTCCCAGATCTTGGCCAGGAAAAGACGGAGAGGCGTGAGTTTTTTTCTGGTTTTGTGTTTTTTTACAGTGCTCTTGTTTTTAATTAACGGAAAGAGCCGCGTTTCTTTGGAATTTACAGTCGTAATGGAAATGTCCTCCTTTGTTTTGCCTGCTTCCCATAGATCATTGAGAAGCGCCGACGAGACCGGATCAATAACAGTTTGTCTGAGCTGAGGCGGCTGGTTCCCAGTGCTTTTGAGAAGCAGGTAATGGAGAAAGTAGGTAGAGCTCTTGTCGCTGTTTGCACCTTCTGACATCCCCGATGAATCTGGACCTTATCTGTGTCTTGGAAAATAGCTGTGTTGTTTATACCTGGATGAATTCATACACAGATCCAGCGGATTTTGTGAAGACAACTCTTTTGCGTTACACCACCTATTATGAGTTACTCTGTGTGTGTGTGTGTGTGTTATGTATATATATTTTCAGTCGTTCCCCAAAGACACTATCATTAGTCTTTTTACCGTTCTCTTTTTTAGGGTTCTGCTAAGCTAGAAAAAGCTGAGATCTTGCAGATGACGGTGGATCACCTGAAAATGCTGCACACTGCCGGAGGGAAAGGTACGTCTCATTAGTCCCGGTGGGAGATCTGCGAGGTTGGGTCTGGGCCAGGATTGATGCAGGCCCAGCCTCCTTTTCCTTGCGGGTGGGGAGAGTGCTGGTGTGTGCCAAGCCTGTCAGTACATCTTCAGATGCACATCAAATCTTCTGCAGTGAATTCACCGCCCCAGCGCTCTCAGCAAATTGAGCTAGTGCGTCTTTGGACAATGCCTGTCATCTGTAAGGTCCCTCTGTAAACTTGTGAGAGCCCTGATTCCAATCAGGTAGTTTTCAAATTTGCTCTTTTGAGGAAAAGCTTGAGAAACAGCTTTTTTGTTGTTGTTGTTGTTCTTTTTTTTTTGAATAAGTATACGGTCTTAATTTCATATGCAGGATTTTTTTTAAAGAGCTGCCATATGACTTGAGGAAAGAAACCTGTGGTTAAGTAGAGAAAAAGCTAACAAGGTGGGAGACCAAGATCTGTATATCTGCCTCCAACCAGAAAATGCTTCACTAAGGGCCCAGTGGCTGAAAGCTCCAGGATGATAACTTACATCTGTGTGTCTAATGAATTTCACTGCTCTCTGGTTTCTCTGTCCTTGATGTATTTTTTGTTGTTGTTGAGGGAAAACATTAAAGGAATGAACATGGTTTCATCTCCTCGTAGGGTATAATTCCAATTTCTGCCCCATGGTTTCTAATTGGGCTTTGAACTCACATTAGCAGATACTTTTCTGCTCATGTTGATTAATGCAAAAATTTTGCTCAGCTCCAAAATATTTGGACTTTAGGAGACTCCTTGTGTGCCATGTTGTAAGGATGCAGGGTGTTTGTGAGGAAGGTTGCCTTCGACGGGAGAAACGTGGGCAATGAACAAGGCCCTGAGGTTTTTCTTTTGTTCTTTCCCTCAGGCTATTTTGACGCGCATGCCCTCGCTATGGACTACCGGAGTTTGGGGTTCCGGGAATGCCTGGCTGAAGTTGCCCGTTACCTGAGCATGATTGAAGGATTGGATGCCTCTGATCCGCTTCGCGTGCGACTGGTCTCGCATCTTAACAACTATGCCTCCCAGCGGGAAGCGGCGAGTGGCGCCCACGCAGGCCTTGGACACATTCCCTGGGGAAGCGCCTTCGGACATCACCCGCACCTCGCACACCCGCTGTTACTGCCCCAGAACGGCCACGCCAACGCTGGCACCACGGCGTCGCCTACGGAGCCACACCATCAGGGCAGGTTGGCCTCGGCACACCCGGAGGCGCCTGCCTTGCGAGCGCCCCCTAGCGGCGGCCTTGGACCCGTGCTCCCGGTGGTCACTTCCGCTTCGAAACTCTCACCGCCTCTACTCTCCTCCGTGGCCTCGCTGTCCGCCTTCCCCTTCTCCTTTGGCTCCTTCCATTTACTCTCTCCCAATGCACTGAGCCCTTCGGCGCCCACGCAGGCGGCAAACCTTGGCAAGCCCTATAGACCGTGGGGAACGGAGATCGGAGCCTTTTAAAGAACTGATGCTGTAGAATGAGGGAGGGGAAAACTTAAAATCCCAGCTGAGCTGGACTCTTCTGCCAACATCACCTTAAAGTCCTCAGTAAGAATAAAAAGGAAAAAGGTACACTTTCAGGTAGTTTTTTTTTTTTTTAAAGACTAAAGGTTTGTTGGTTTACTTTTTCCTTCATTTTTTTTTATCGTGTCAGGTATTAGCAGTTTTAAAGAACTAGTTGTTGATTTTTGTTTAAAACATTAAATTGAGATAGTCAGTATAAACCAACACTTCGTGACAGGTTTGTACTATGCCTAATTTACTTTGTAAACCTCTGTCTAAGAGTGATTCCATTTTGCCTCAAAGTTTTGGGAATCTTAACATTTAGTGTTCCTGGTCTGTTTTTCTCCTTGTATAGTTGTGGTCTGTTTTTAGAATTAATTTTCCAAACCACTATGCGCGATGTAACATGATTCTGTTTGTTCATATTTTGACAGATTAAGGTGTTGTGTAAGTAATATGCTTTTGGGGGGAGCTATATTGAATTTTATATTTCCAAACAAAGCGTTGACAAATCAGATGATCAGCTTTATCCAAGAAAGAAGAGTCACTGATTCTCTGCCTTCTACAACAAAAAAGGTGAATGTACAAACTATTGATGGCCCTGAACCCATATGACCAACTCCTCTTGTCTGCCAGCACTGGGTGTTCTGGCAGTTGGGGCTTAGGAGATACGCACTGGTAGAGTACGTCCCCATTTGGAGTTTTGGCGTGGGTGGGGGGTGAAGACGACTGCATAGACTATGCTTGCATTTACTAGTCCCAAGCAATGCAATCAATGTTTAATCCCACTTCTCAAATTCACAAGTGTTAACCGGGATAAGTGATCATGGTATGCAAGAGGTCAGTTGAATAGTACAGTGGAACCTGTTAAATAACCTAATTTTCCTGGATACGCCAGATTTTCTTTTAACTGGTGGTTTTTATGTTGTGTTTTCCTTTTGGTGCATGGAAATGTGGTTGTTGAGATACTTAAAAGGGCTTTGCTGCCTGCTTCTCTTTGATTTCTTTAATTTGATTCAGGCTATAAAAATACCATGTTACAGGTTTATTCCAGGTATCGTTTCAGTGACCTCCACTGAACTGGGTTTGACCTCTGTTGTATTGATGTGTCGTGACTAAATAAAAAAGAACTAAAGTATTCTGCTTTATGTGTCTCGCCTACCTTGGCCTTTTCCTGTGTTGACTGAGGAAAGATAAGTTTTCTTTCACTGCGTTCTGCATAATGATCAATTTTCATACATTTACCAGTTTCATTATTCTCAGAATTCTAAGCTGCAATTCGTGCTTTTGAATAAGGGGACTTCATTACAGTGGAACCTCCTACAAAGGGACAGAGCCTTTTGCTGTTATGTCAGCCAGCCCCGGTTCAAACTGGCTGTCTGTGGACTAGGGAACACTTCAATCAGACTGGGAATTGAGGGATGGGAAAGAAATCTAAAATCTTTTAAACCTGTGTGGACCACTTCACAAATAGCTGATGAGAGCTGTGTGCTTAGTTATGTGCTGAGAGCATAGCAAATGTACTTTAATGACAAGACAAAACAAGTGTCGCTGCATCTGAGCCCCCTCGCAATCTCGCTGGGGAATCTGGCATGATGAGTGGTGGCAAGCTGTAATTCCGCACCTGCACAGCTCCAGGAGTCCTCTGTCCTCTTGTTTCCAAGGAATTTGTTTAACCCTTTGGTTGCACTGGGCTCCTGCGCAGTGTCTGAGGAAGCGGACAGATGCTTTAGGTTAGAACGGAATACTGCCAGAACCAAGGCGGTCATCTGGGCCCCAGGGGAGAGGAGTGCCTTCCAGCGCCTTAAAAGTAGTTCTGCCAATTAAGGAGCTCCAAAGAAGTTCTCCTTGATCCTGAGGGTGATGGGAAGGAGATAAAACCCTGGCAGTTGAAAAAGAGCCTTCCTTTTCTGGGCTGTCTCTCTTGCCTCACAAGAAAACAAAGGCAAGATGACAAGGAGAAGTTTGGATTTTGAACTTCGACAAGGACCAACTTCTGGGTCCCTGAGAAGACTTGGGATGCTGGTGTGTGGGTTTCAAGTCTGAGATCCTATTCAGGCTTGTGCTGTGTAGCTCAGACGTTGGTCCATCTTGTGACACAGTTCTCTGCCCTGCACTGCCTGTGCCTCGCCAACACTTACCTGTCGCAAGGCTGTGATGGAAGGTGTACGATAATTTCTGCCAAGTGTCAGTTTAATTTAGCAACCTGGATTTCCAGTGGCACTACAGCATTACTGAACGCCATCGTGTGCTGGCTATTTAGACTTGTGTGTTCACGTAGGTTTAGATGGCTGCTAATGTGACTTGTGGGCTCTGTCCAAAGAACTGTAGCTGTACTGGATATTCAACATGCTGGAACTGTACAGCATGTCGAATATCCCACTCATCACATCAATGTGGCTATGCCATGATCTGGGGTGGGATAATACTTTTTATGTGTGATACATAACTTTCCAGGGTATGTACTTTTCCAGTGAAATATTCTGGCTTCTTTTTAAGCTGTTCAAGGTGGTAAGTTTTCTGGGAATGGTGCAGGTAGAGTTGTAGCATCCTGGGAAGCAGGGTGGAATTACAACCATGAGCCAGTAATATGTAGAAAGTTATTGAGAGGTATTGCCATTTATTTTAAATTGATATAGTTATAAAAAATATTAACATCAGGGTCATTGGTTCCAGCATAGTTTAGCATTATATATGTTTGTAATACACCTACCTGTGTAAAAAGAAATGTTTTTTAGATGACCCATAAATTTACCTTTTGACAAAAATAGTTTCATTGAATGTAAACACTTGAAGGGACTTAAAACTGCCTGATCATTTTCAAAATATATTAAAATGAATTAACGAAATGAAAGATATAGAGCAAAGTCTTGTATTAAATGCCTCTAATAGAAAAATCCAGGAAATGTAATTTCTTATTTATTCAGTACAGCTAAATTAGGATGCGATTTTTATTTAGGTTTTCGCTGTCCCACTGTGTTACTCACTAAAATCATGATAGTTTAAATATAGATTACTTACATTTAAAACCCCCCAGGAAATGTTCTACTGCTAGTTATACTCCCCCCAGCCCTTCTCGCCTATCCCAGTATCTCAGCTTTGATGTCCGCGTTAGTTTCCAGTGATGATTTATAATTAAAATAACTTCAGAGCCAACATCATCTGAGATACTGCTTCCAATGTGGCCCAATTTCTCTCACTACTGGATCTCCAGGGAATGGGGCATCCTGGGAAGGGGGCCAGAATTCTGGCTCCAGCTCTGTCTGTATCTAATTGGGTGACCTTGGATAAGTCATTAAAACTCTGGGCCCTGCTCTCCTCCTCTGCCAAAAGAATCTGTTGGGCTCGCTGGGGGTCCCCGGCGCACAGCTCAGGGACAGGCACTATGGGGCAAGAATGCAGTGGTGTCACGCCGGGTGAGTGCTAATCCAAGACACACAAATTCACAGCGCTGATCCTGTCTGTAGGTCTGTCCAGAGTCACATGGGAGCCGTACAAATTTCCCCCATACAGGACTTTTTGTCTAGTGTTGCTGGATCTTTCAAGTCTTAAGATCATTGGATTTTTATGTGAAATTATTGAACTTTTGTTGATCATTAACTAATTCAACAAAATCTGTCTGCCAGCAAGGGGGATTGCTTGTGGGGGTCTCACCTGAATGGCTCCCTGAAAGTTCAGAGTCTTCTGGTGTCTTTGCAAGGCAGGTCCTTTACATATGCTCAGTGGGGAAACAAAAGCCTAAAATCAAACAAACAATGTAGTAATTAGGCAGCTGTAGGAAATACCATGTAAAGACTATGCACAGAGGTTTTACATTTCAAAAAATAAATGTTTCCTGGGTTGTTAAATTTCCTCAAGGTAAAATAAAGCAAGGAGAAAGAAGCCAAAAAGCATCCTTTTGGTTCTACTTCTTGACGCTTTACAGAAATCTCTCCTGAAGGTGCCCCAGACCTGCTCCTCGTGTTCACTTTGCCAGGGAGAAGACAGTTGGCGGCCTGGTGGCCCCAAATAAAAGAGCGAGTGTGTAGCTGGCTTGTGACTCAGCATACTGAAGTACTAAAAGTCGCCCTCTGATTTCAGGAAGTAAGGAAGCGCAGCAAAAAGCAAGCTGTTTTGAGCTTCAACTTGAAATCTAACGCCCGCCTTGATCTCCATGCGCTTTTCTTTCAGTTACTTCACAGTTCTACCCCCGTATGGAGGTGGGAGCGGGAAGAGAAAAGCCAAGGAAAAAGAAGCCCAGGCCTTTCTTTTGAAAATGTCTGTAGTGTTGCCATGCTTGCCACAGAACTGTTCCACCAGCCTCTGAGTCCCAGCAAAATCCTAGGTGAACAAACCCGCCTGAGAGAGATGGGTCCGGGGAATGTGGCGGGTTTCTGGATTTTGTCAACAGTCTGTCATACAAACTTCTTTATAATTGGGTTGTTAACCTTCCTATTGCATTTACTGTTGTGCTAGTATTTTTTATTAAGTGCTAAAGGTTGGGTTTTTGCATATAATCAGGTTAAAAGAAAACTTGCTCAAGTGTAGGCCGTTGCTAGGTGGTTGTGTAGTTTGATTTAGAAAGAGAGACCTGAAAACATCGTATTTCAGCCAGAAAGAGACTGGCCTTTCCCTGAGAGAGCTGATTACTAATCATTTACTGAAGCTACTTTTAGGTTTTGTTTTTAAAATATCTTCCCTGGGGTCTGGTTTTGTTTCTGGTGTGTAGAAATGTTCCATGCACGCGGAATGGCACCACTGA
>RJWT010033941.1:0-13799 GCA_004365215.1 Cuniculus paca
TAGGCGTGGGGCGGGAACCTCCAACCAAGCTGAGCCTTGATCGAATTAGCCGTGAGGCGGGATAAGCCTGTTCAGAAGCCAGCACGGTCTCAGGCCGCCTGGGGTTTGCGCCCCGTGAGCCAGCACCATGGCCAGCCCTGGGCTACGCGGTAAGTTTCCCCTGCCGCCCGGACCTAGTTCTGAGCATTCATTGGGTTGTAGGAGCGGCGAAGGAGCTGCATTCTAACACCCGTCCTGGGCCACTGGTGACCCGAAGTGAACCTGGACAGGGTGAACGAGAGGCCGAACAAGGCTGGGAGCCTTGCTGTTATTGTTCTTATTATTAATAATCAAGGAGAGAAGTAGCAGTGAATTGGTGCAGCAGTTTTTCAGTGATTGTTTACGGATTCCTACCTCAGTTATTTTGCCTCTTCTTGTGACAAGGCCTTGGGCAGTACAGTAATATCAGAGGATAAGTATTAGAGCTAATTCTGTAGCAGTGTGCTGAGGACAGCATCCCTGGAGTCACCTCACGGTTTCAGAAAGGCTCTCGCAGCCCCTACTCAGTCCTCCTTAACAAGGGGCTGTGACATCGGTCATTTTACCTGGGGCACAGGAAAACAGTTCTGCCTCATGGGGGCAGAAAAGCAAGTGGAAGGGGAGACTGGGGGAGAAAGATGTCATTCTACCGCACCTCCCAAAGTGTGCTGAGTGGACAGCTGCCTTTGGGCAGGGTTGGCCTCCTTCCTAATGTTGGGTAGTTCTGGAGGGAGGCAGGAAGTGAGAGGTGCCTACTTCTTCGGCCTGGACAAAGAGCAGAAGGGACTGGAAAGTAGGTGTCTGTCACAGTCCTGATGCTTTGTGAGCAGCTGTGACACTCCCAGGGCGGGAGGTTCCAATGAACTGGGTCAGCTGTCAGCCCAAAGGCAAGTGGCAGGGGGCAGAAGGGTCTCAAACAAGGTGGGGCTCTTTCCCTGAGCACTGTGATACTCTTGGGGAGCTATGGACCTGTTAGGATCCTTTGCAGCCACAACTGCAGTTACCTGAGTCACCCCTGTGTGGCCTGGGGCCGTTCAGTTTTCTTGATTGTAGAGAGTGTGCAGGGGTAGGTTCCGAGTAGGTTGTAGTCCACTTTTTTTTGGTAGTGGGGATGAAACTCGCACTTGCCAGGCAGGCACTTGTGGCACTGAGCTAAATCCCCAGCCCTCTAGTCCACTTGCTATGGGTGCCTTTTTTCTATCTTCTATTGTTGGGTAAAGTTACAGGGCATTTGGGCCTAAGGTAGAGCATGTCTATCTGTTTAAAAATAAAGGCCTGATCTTCTGGAAATCTACCCATCCTGTGGTAGAGAAGCCTGCCCATCCCTTGACATAATTGTCCTAGAGTGCATGGGAAACAGACTGCTAAAGACGGGATTCTTGCTTCTGGCCCAGAATAGAATGAGTCTCTCTTTGTGATCAGATTGCTAGGGAAGTCCTGTCTAAGGAGGGCAGTTTGAACACAGATTGTGTGCTCACTTCAGCAGTGCATATAATGAAATTGAACAGAGATTGCGTTAAATGAAGGAATAGGCCATGGATATGTCTGGAGAATGATACAGCAAAGGAAGCAGTGGTGGAGGATCCTATGGGATGCAAGTGCTTGAGTTGTCCAAGGAGTAGTAAGGAAGCCAGCCATGAGGGATAGAGGGAAAATGGTAAGAGCGAGTCAGACCATGCTTGGTTTTGTGGCTCAGGCCTCATGCTCTTGGCATTCAAAGGGAAAGGGAAGAGGATTATTGACCAAGGGTCCACTATATGCCAGAGACTGCTAGCTGCTTTGCCTCACAATGACTTTTGGAGTCAAGATTAAGCACATTTCATAGATGAGAAACCAGTCTGAGAGGCTAAGAAATACACCTGTTATTATATAATAACCACTGAATTGTTGCTGAAGGACGAAGCTGGAATTCATACTTAGATCTGATTCCAGACCTCATCTTTTCCTCATCAACTCACCTCGTTACCTTTGTTCTATTTATAAGAAGTTATTAGGAGTACGTGTAGAGCTCAGTAATTGAAAGTGGGGCATATGGGTAGACTTAGGGTCGTAGGGAAGATACTAATTTTGCAAGACTGTTAGTTAAATGCTGTAGTCACATTCCAGGTCAGCCTGTGCCTTCACACTATTTCCAACCTGTAATCATCATGTTTGTTTACTTAGTGGTGTTAAGCCAAGCAGGCTTGGGAACATATGATTACATCACAAAACCTACACTTACAATAGTTACTGTGATTGAGCAGAAACTTATTTATGAGTTCCTGACAGCCAGATCAGAAAAGAAATAATAAGTTACATGGTCATTGTCCAGTTTTTGAAAGAATAATTAATCAATGTAAACTTTCAGAAAGATGCTCTGATGATATTTAATTGAGTTTGCTCAACATAATGAGTTGTAGAGTTTATTAATAGGATTTTAAAGAGTTTTATCTATGGGATTTATTATTTGTTTCTTATTTTAAAAAGAGATATTCCTGTTTTATGTTTTTTTTTTGGTCCATCATACTGATACCTTTTTTAAAAAAAATGCTCTTTGAAAACCATTAGATGTATCTCATAATGAATTAATGAGTTAACATGCCATCCAGTGTCCATCTAGATTGGAAACTTCCATCATGAGCTGCTTATCCATGTTTTCATCTGTCAGCATTTCCCTTCAACCTGGACAGTAGCCTGTAGAATGGAATAGGTGCAGTTCTGCTGGTGAGAAATTCTGCCAACTTATATTTTAGTGAAATATGTCTTCATTTCACCTTTTTTTCTGGTGCTAATGGAGATTGAAACCAGAATTGTGTGTATTAGCCAAGTGCTCTACCACTGAGTTACATTTCCAACCCTCCTTTTCAAAATTTTATTTCATTCGTTGATTCATTGATTCATTCTTTTTTTTTTTTTTTGTGACCCTGGGGATCCAAGCCAAGGCCTTCACAGTAGGCTACATCATCAGCACTTTTTAAAAGTCCCTTTTATTATTGCTGTTTTAATTTTGGAGACTGGGTTTCACTATGTTGCCCAAGTTGTTCTTAAACTTGTGACCCTCCTGCTTTGGCCTCTTGAGTAGCTAGGATTACAGGTCACTCTACCTGGCTCACCATCATTTTTGAAAGATATTTTCCTTGGATATACATTAATAGGCTGGAAATGGATTTTGTTTTTCTTTTAGCACTCCAGGAATCACTCAGTTGATTGCCATTGCTTTGATGAGAAGTTAGCCTGAATTTGTATTTTAATTTTATTCATTATTTTATTCATGTGTGATCTCTTTTAACCTGGTACTCTTCATGCTTTAATTTTCATTTTTGACTTTCAGAGGTTTGACTGTTGCATCCAGGTGTGCTTTTTCTTTCTTCTTTTGAGTTTGAACTTTGTGAATCTGGAAGCTATTGTATTTTATCAAACTTTGTGTGGAGTAGCATGTCATTGTGGTTTTGCATGAACCCAGGATCAAGAGAAATCTGTCAACAGAGAAAAAGGAAAAGCTGTCATGCCTGGCAATCCATGAGCCAGGCATGATTCCCTGGTTTTAGATTGGTGCATAAGAACCAACCAAGAATAGGACCTTCCGCTAGCAAAGTTTCCAGTTCTAAAACATGCCTTAGAACCTTGATCATAGTATCAGCTTAAGAATCAGAGGAAGTAGGTTCTTCATAATCCAAATAAGTTCAAATGCTAAATGTTACAAAATATATTTGACTCACATGTAAATGATTTGATAGAGTTTATAAACGAACTGGAAGCTTGTCCACCTGCCATAAAAACCAGGAAGGCAAGCTCTTTCCTCTAAATTGACTGTAGAGACATGTGATATTTCAGGAGGAGCCACAAGAAGCTGCTAAATCTGCTGGCTACCTATGGTCTCATGCACTCACCATTTGTATTAGTCAACTTTCTGTTACTGTAACAAAATACCAACAAAGAAAAGTTTTATTTTGGTTTTGAGTTTTGGGGGTCTTGGCCCATGATTAATTGACCCCATTGCTTTGGGACTGAAGCAGCACATGGGGAAGCAAAAGAGCCACCCAACAAAGGTCTTTATCAACTCACAATTACTATAGAACTGAACAGTGTAATGTTTTGCTCCTTATTTTTTAGTTTGTTTGTTATATCAGCTAGTTGTACATTATTCTACCTTATATAGTATTTTACTATCAGTGTGGATAATGATAAATAACTCGAACTTCAAGTGCAGTAATTTAGTCCTCTGAGGTAACAACCAAGTCAAATGACCATACTTCAAATGAATAGCGCCTTCCCCAGGCTTTTCTCAGCTTGAGAAATTTAACAACCCCTTTACACTTTTGCACACTGCAGTTAGGGAGAGATGCTTAAAGACAGGGACCGAATATCACTCATCTTTGACCCTTACTACTTACTGGCACAAAGTAGGTATCCAGTGATGGACAGATGAAGAATCAAAAAAGTGAAAAGATCAGCAGAGAGATTTCTGGACAAGGTCTTCCCTTCTGTGCTTTGTGGTATAGAATTCTGGAGCTGTGATCATGCTGAGGCCTCATATTCTCGAGCAAACACAATATAGTTTTTAAAGAAAAGTGTAGGCCTTGTGTGCAGATACTCTTGTGTATACCTCTCCCTCAGGACTAGAATTAAAGTTAGGATTCTAGCTTCTTTTTTACAAATAATTCATAAGATAGTTTCATTCTTTTCTGAAGTGGGCAGATCCATTTTCAATTATTAGTCCTGTTCTTTCTGACCCTTGCCAATAACCTACATCATTTGACACCCTTTGCTCACAAAAGATCCTGTGATTAAAAAGCTGGCTGACAAGGGTTGCCTCTTGTAGTGATGGAATGGCTGGTACTGGAGTAGGCATTCTGTCATTACCTATAGAGCTGGATAAAGTACATGAGCCTATAATTTTCAGGTATGGAAGAACCACCAGCACAGATGTTTAATCCTAAGAAATTTACAAACTTAGCCCCATGAGGATCAATCATTGACTGAGGCTGAGGGGTCTGGGGTCCAAGTAGAGGAGGGAGATCTCACTGAACTGAGGATACAGAGATCTAAATTTGGGGCAGCTAAAATGGCCAGAAACAATGGGCTGGGCACAAGACAGCAGGTCCCCAAGGAAGGTCCCCAAAGGAGTCTGTGGGGATCCTTCACGAGTCCTGGGCTAGGAGTGAGGTTTCATATACATAAAATGAACTGTGTGGGGTTTGCTGGAGAGAGCTGTTGTAAGACTGAAGGCACAAAAGAGATGCTAAAGGTCTCATGATCCTGGGAGATGTTGAAGGTCTATCTAGGCCAGAGCAGCAAGATCTTGTTATTGTGTCCTAACACTCCAGGCTCTTAGCTGAGACTCCAAGGACATTATTTTAGGAATTAAAACCATGTACCAGAAACTTACTCTAGATTAACCCTAAAAAAAAATCAGGCTAAGCCCTGAAAAAGTCAATAAGAAAGAGTGTTTAGAGATTGAACTCTAGCAAATTATAAAGAGTCTTAGGAAATACCGTGGATTTTCAGAAAATACTCTGTAAACTCAAAGCAATCAGCCAGTAACTGAACTTCTTGCTAGAAATTTAAAAATTAACTCTCTTGATAAGAGAACAATATTTTATCACTTACAATGTCTAGCCTATCATAACATTTAGTAGACATGCAAAGAAATAGGAATAAATGGCCACTAAAAAATTAACAAAGTGTCTTTGTTACTTTCTCTCCTTGCTGAGACAGACACCTGACACCCAAAATTAGGGAAGAAAAGGTTTATTTTGCTTACAGTTTCAGGAGATTTCAGTCCATAATCAGCTGGCTCCAAGGCAGGGTGGCACGGCACTGGGGTAACACCTCAAGGCAGCAGCCAGAGCAAAAGGAAGCAAACAAGCCTCTTCTCTACCCTTAAATTGTACACAGGTCACCCCCTAAACCTTCAGGGTGGGTGTAACACTCACAAAATGTCCTTGCCCTCCTTTGCACAGGATGAGGATATTTACAAAGTAAGAACCTTGGCTCCCTGCTGAGTCTCTCAGTTAAAGTTCTAAACTTCTCAAGTTGACACAATGTATTAACTATAAGACAAAGGAAATGACAATGAAAAGGCAGTCAATAGAGAAAGAGAAAATATTTATGAACTAAATACATCAGATAAGGCATTAATCTCCAAAATACACGAAGAACTCATGTAACTCCATAGAAAACAAAAAACAAACAACAACAAAAAAATCCAAAAAATTAAAACCTTTTGAATTTCTCAATCAAAAATGGGCAAATGACTTGAACAGACATTGCTCCAGAGATGAGACAAAAATGACCAACAGGTATGTGAAAAAGTACTCAGCATAGCTAATAATCAGGGAAATGCAAATCAAAACTACAGCGAGATATCACTTCACACCTCTCAGGATGGGTACTATAAAAAAAGATGAGCTAACAAGAGTTGATGAGGGTGTGGAAAGTACACTGTTGGTTGGTAAAAATGTAGACCATGTAGCCATGGGCATCAACAATGTAAGGTGGAACAGAAAATGAAAGTGGAAGGTGGAACAGAAAATGAAAGTAGAACTGATCCAGCAGTGCTTCTTCTGGAAATATACTCAAGGAAATAAAACCACTACCTCATTAAAAATATCTGCATATGTTATGCTCACTGTAGTGTTATTCCCAGGAGCCAAGGTATTGAAACAACCTATGTGTCCACTGATTGGTGAATAGATAACAAAGTTGTGACACACACGCGTGCTACATAGACACATACTGAAATATTATTCAGTCTTAAAAAGAAAATTTTGCAATTTGTAGCCTCATTAATAAATAATATGTACAAAGTTTTCACAGTTCTAGCATAAAGATAGTCATACAGGTCAATCAATAGAATTGAGATTTCAGAAGCCAACCCTTTAATTTCAACAAGGGTGCTAAGGAATGAACAAAGAAATGGGCAAATGGCACTGGGACAACTGGGTAGCCATATGCAAAGGAATGAAGTTGAACCTTCCCTCACATCATACACACAAATTAATTCATAGTAAATCACAGATATAAATAAAACTATAAAATTATTAGAAGATATTATCAGAGTAAGTCTTCATGGCTTTTGTTCAGACAACAGTTTCTTAACATTACACCAAAAGCACAAGTTTGTCTTAGTCCATTTACTATAACAAAATGCCAGAAACTGGATAGTTTATGTGGAATAGAAATTCATTTATTATGGTGCTGGAGCGGGGAAGTCCAAGATTAAAATATTGGCACTTGGTGTCTGGTGGGCACTACTCCATACTCGAATAGTTGATGCTTTGTTAATGAATCCTCATCTTGTGGAAGATTTCCAGAAAGGTTAAAAAAAAAGTGAACAAAAAGCTAGTTCATTTGTGTCTTTTTAAAACGTTACAGTTCCATTTGTGAGGGTAGAACCTCACATTTGCATCACTTCTCAGAAGTCTCCACCTCTTAATACAGTTAAACTCTTCAAACCATGCACGGAAGACAAATTAGACAAATTGCTTTTAATCAAAATTAAAAAGGCTTCCAAAGATACCATTAAGGAAATGAAAAGACAACACATAGAATAGGAGAAAACATTTCAATTCATGTATTGGATAAAGGATTTGCATTGAGAGTAAAAGAACTCTTACACCTCAACAATAAAAAGACATAATTTTAAAATGAGTGATGGATCTGAACAGATATTTCTTCAATGAAAATATACAAATGGCCCATAAACCCACAAAGAGATACTTGGCATAAGTCATCAGTAAAATGCAAATCCACCCAAATTTTTAACATCCACGCCAAGGCACCTCTCCGGTTCTAAATATTCATCTTCACTTCTCTGAGTGACATGTTATTTCTTTATCTTATGCTGACCTTGTTCATGTTCTAGAGGGTGCATTCCCCTTCTAATATTTAAGACTATCTGACTATCTGTGCTCACCACTTGGATTCTGTTGTTGATTCTGCAGACCAGTGGTCTGAACTCTGGCTGTACTGTAGAATCACTCCTAAAAATTAAGTCCAAGTTTCTGGAATCAGAACAGACACCAGTGTATTGGTCTCCCCAAGATGATTCCTATGTGCATACAAGGTTGAGAAGCACTTTATGTCCATTTGTCCTTTACCAATTGCAGAATTGTAGTATTTTTAAGTCTGGCTGCTCATGGCAGGCTCCTCCTCATAGGTTAGTTTTCATGTATACTCCCATTTCTCCTCTAGAATTACTTTTCCTAGTTCTGTGCTTTAGGATATGTCACAACTGCACTGAGGCTCAAACTGAGGGCACATTTTAAGGACAATAGCAGCCTAAAAAAGCTGGAGCTATGAGAGACTAAAGAACGTATTTCTTGGGTTAGGAGTGCTACTGATTGGTAGATCACTTCCCAGCATGTGTGAGGCCCAGGGTCCCATTCCCAGTACAAAACAAACAAACAACAAACAAACAAAAACCCCAATATATCTCTCAAGATTTTCCTCTACTAGTTATTATGAGATCTCCAGTCCCACTTAAAGTTCAGTAATTGTGGGAGTCCTTGAGGTATCCCCAGTGTACCACAAGTAATTCTTCCAGCTTAGTCCTTATTTTGAGACTTTCCCTTTCCCAAGTTGTGAGCAGGAGCTTGACCTCTCTATGAATGTTATTAATGCCAGGCCCCATGCTCAGAGTGAGGCTACAGTGGTGAGCACCATCCTCGATAAAGGTACAGTCCAGCAGATCTGTAATGTCTATATGATATGAATTTATTCATGCCACTCAACAATGCCATAATGTAGAGAGATTTTCTAAGCAGTTTTGTACAGACTACAGGGATACTGGAATATTTTGTAGAATCTTCTGGATCATTCATATTACTGATATCTTCAGAATCCTATGACCCCTCCCCTGCAACACCTCTCCCAGATCTAAAAGCCTCAGTAACCCAAGAGTGGCAGCTGTGTGTGTGCTGTCTTTGATTTTAATCTTAGACCCAGTCCATTTAGGTAAACAGAAACCCATTCCACCTTGAAAGAGATGGGAATCAGAAAGAGATCATCAGTCTTGGTTACATCCGGAGGAAGACAAAGTGACAGATATGGCTGTTTGTGGGTGGTGGAGAGCACTGAGGGACATTGAGAGAATCCACCCAGCATACCTCGAAAAGGAATCAATTAGCATTGTTAAATTGGTGTGTGTGTGTGTGTGCGTAGGGGTTAGGGGAAGGATAACATTTACTCATCAGGTCAGTCCATCATCACACTCTTTCATATCAATAAAACAAAAAGCAGAACAAATCTCTTGCAAAACAGGTTATGATTAATAAGCTAACAGAACATATTTGACCAATAATGTGTAGGTAGCTACTTCCTCTTGACACACAGGAGGGACATATACTTTAATCTCATCAGTCACACTCAAGAGTAGTAGGCTTCATGAGGACAATTTTGTCAAGTCCCAATGTGTGAATTTTGTCATTGAGTGAAGCACTTTCTGAAATGAATCTTTTATCATTACACCTTTGGATTTGGGGTCTGAGCATGGATTCTAAATATTATTTATGAAAAGATCCTTTACAAGGGTGAGTTATGTTAACAAGTCTCAGTCGAGGGGTGGAGAGCACTTTCTAGGTTGTTTTGGCTGTCCCCTTCCTTTTGCACAGTGTAGTTTGCTGGTTAAAAGCATGGATTGTGAGTGTCACTAGACCTTGGGCAGCTTATAGGATTTCTTTATTCCTTGGTTTTCTCATCAGTAAAATGGTGACAATAAATCTCATGGATTTATTATGGAAATTAAATGAGTTGACACATGTACATGGCTTAGAACTGTGCCCAGCACAGGTAGGGTCTTAGTTATTAGTGTTGTTTCGTGTTTAGGGCAGTTCTACGCTCAGTAAAGCACAGGGAATTGTATCCTGTTTCAAGGTTGACTGAGAAGGAGGGTTTCCCCAATCCTCTCCATCAGTACCTCCAAAAGCTTATCAAGCCCCTTTTGCATCCAGATCCTGTGCTAGGGATATAAAGATAGAAAAGGAAAATTTTTGGAACTTCAGTGGCTGGGGAAGACTTGGTACAGGAGTAGGACTTTAGCTGTGTGGGACTTAGATAAATGGAGAGAACATTCCAAACAGGAGTAAAGACACAAAATAAGCATGAGTTTGGGGATAGGTTTAACTAAAGAGGAGTGTTCTTATCTGATGGGGGGGATTAGGCAGTGGAGATATGTAAAAACCACACATTCAAGTCTTTTCTCTGTAAGCCTGTAGACAACAGAATTTTTTAACTAGTTGTGTAACCAATGAAATAAAATTTTATGAATTGTGTAAGAACAGCTGTAGCTACAAAACTGTGAGGGAGCCATCCGTCAGTCTGTCTGTCCATCCTTCCATTTATCCATGCATCCATCACATCCATCTGTGCATCCATCTACTCATCCATCCTTCCCCTGACACCCGATTTATCCTCACTTTAGCCAGGTAGATCTTTTTTCTTTTTTTTTGTACCGGGGATTGAACTCATGACTTCATGCTTCTCAGGCGGGTGCTTGTGCCACTGAGCTAAATCCCAGGGTGATCTTTGTAATGTAATTCTAATAATATTGCTACCCTACTTACAATACTATTCATAAATATTAATATCATAAAATTTGAAACTTGAATGTTTTACAGGGTGCAATTTAGATGATTATAGAGTTGGGGAAAGATGTTTAGCAGCAAAAATAAGAATAATATGAAAGACAAAAGATAAGAAAAAAAACAGGTCACCTTCTGAGAGCTGCAGGAAGTACATTTTATCTGGAGTGTGTGTATGTGTGTGTGTGTGTGTGTGTATGTGTGTGTGTGTACTTGCACATTCATTTGTGTGTGTAGGGAGTGAGTGAAGTGATCATCAGAAGGTATTGGGAAGATATTGAGAAGGTTGTCAAGGAAAATGATAGAGGGCATTGTATGCTGTGTTAAAAAGTGCTCACTGTAATCTAGAAGGGTCTTTTCTTTGACTCCAGTCTTCCACACAAGAGAGCTCAAGAAGGACTTTAGTCCTCAGTTTTCACTCTCAGGAGCTCGATGATGTGAAATAGCCAAGCTCAGAGGCTCATTGCACAGGACCAGATGATTTCCTTCCTCCCTGGAATCTTTTTCTTCCCTCTTGCCCATTGGTATGTCCCTGTCCTTCTCTTCTAGATAAGCCTCAGAGGTCATGTCCTGGGAAAATCTTTCCTGAGCGCTCTAGGCAGAGCTGAGGGCTTCAGTGCCTGCAGGTCCTTGTTTATGCTCCAACCTCAGCTGCTCTCCCATTCCTGAAATTAGTTTCTGATTTGTCTACTTTCCTTGTGAGCACCTCAGGCTTGGTGGAAAGGACCATGTTCTGTTTAGCCTTATATTCCCAATGTTTTATACATATCTGGCAAGTTAAATGGTTCTGGAGTGAATGAGCAGAGGTGTGAAAGTTTATATATAACACCCTAGCCTCCATGAGTATAGCCAGGTGCGCTCAGGATGTGGTGTGCCGGTGTGTGCAGTGCTGGAAGGGGTAGAGGAATAAAGCAGAGGGTGAGTGAGTGTTGAGAGATGGGGCAGTTCAAATAGGTAGGTGGGGACCAGATCATGAAAGACTGATTGCCCTAGTAGAGGATATGATCCACATCCTAAGAATTGTGGAAAGCCGTCAAATGGGCGTAACCTGGCCAGATTGTTTTGAAGCAGTAACTTGAGCTCCACTGTAAGCCAAAGATGGGAGGGAAGCAAGATTAGTGGTGGGGAGGCTGGTTAGTTCCTGTCCAGGTTCAAGGTAAGAATGGAAACTATGGGAATGTCATCATCAGGAGAGGAATGTTCACGTGTCAGGGGAAAGAGGGCTGTTTTTGGGCCAAGACTACAAGATAGGTAGGGCTAAGGAAATAGACTTGCAAATGGTTTTTTGGTGTGACAGAAACTGGAAGACTGTGCTCTGATTAGTTCAACTGAGTACTGAGGCTGAGGATGATGCTGCTATAGGGCAAGGGTTGGGGTGATCAGCAGCGCCCTTGGGCCCACATTGTAAGTCCAGAATCTCAGATTTTTGTCTGACTTAGATCAAACGAATGCAGGAAAACAGGGTAAGACTTCAGCATAAATGCGATTCCAAGTGAAGTAAAATCCAGACATTCCAGGATACAGGTATTTCTCAACTTATGATGAGATTGCAGCCTAATAGACCAATCTTAAATTGAAAATTGCAGTCGAATGGGCCAAAATAGTCCAAGTTCTTGTGCACCACAAGGAAAAAATTGCCAAGTGTATATCTCATAGTAAGTAGTAAGTAGCTATGTTTATTGAAGACCACAGGATGGTAGCAGCAGGACAGGTAGAAGGGTGATGGAAAAAAGGAGGACGAAGAAGAACCCTTGATAATTCAGGCTTCCAGTATTTAAAGGATCAGATGTCCCTAACTCTAGGTGGCTCCGACTGTGGTCAGACCCAGGTGCCTCCAATTTTGTCTCTCGCCACCTCTGGCATTGCAACCTCCTAAGCTTAAACATGGGCAATCATTAAGGTGATGTTGTGCGTATAGTTGAATGAAGGGAAGAAGGTGGTTCCCTTAACTTCTCTAACTGGGACTGTACTAAAAATATCCTAAGTCAAGAATGCAATCAATACACCTAGTCTATCAGACATCAGAGCTTAGCTTCCTCTACCTGAAACCTGTTCAGAACATTTGCATTCTCCTACAGTTGGGCAAAATCATCCAACATTTGCATTCTCCTACAGTTGGGCAAAATCATCCAACACAAAGCCTATTCATGGTAAATACTGAATATCTCATGTGGTTTTTGAGTATTGTATGGAAAATGAAAATAAAATGGTGCATGGTACACTGTCACACCACTGTAAAGCTGAACAGTTGGTAAGTGGAACTATGGTAAGCTGGGACCCTCTGTCTTTGAGGAGGGCTTCAGGGTGAGTCTTTATATCTGCAAGGGCCCAGGTCACGCTGAGCTCCCAGAGAACTGCTTGTCAGCAGGATGTCTCTGCCTAGAGTCTCATGCTTGGTCTAGAAGAGTGTAGATGCTCTGTCTCCTCTTGGCATCCCTGAGTGGTCTGGCCATGCCAGAAGCAAGGTGGCTTGAGGTGCTGGTGATGGAGGCTGTCCTTTTTCCCAGAGCCCTTTGCACTTCTCCTGTCCATGGTTTGTAATGAGACAGTAATGATGCCAAGAGGGAAATGTTGAGGAAAAGCCCTGTGGCCTGGAAGCCCAGCTCCCTCAGCAGCCTACTGCTTCGGTTCTCTCTGGGGACTCTGAGAAGCTTGCAGGGCTTCGCTGACTCACCGTGCGCTGCACCTCCTGGGTGAACCAGATGAGTCCACTTCCTGCATTGCCCTGTCTGGCTCCTGACTGTGTCTGTGGTCTCTCGCTCCAGCTTTTCTGCCACAGTTGTGGCTAGAGCTTTTCTGGCTTTCTTTTACTATTTTTTTTAGATGGCTACCTTTGAATCCATAACGTTAAGTGAAATAAGTCAGACACAGGCTTGAGCTTTTCTGCCTCCCCTTCTTTACCTCCTGCTCCCACTTGTCTCCCAGTTTAGAGACCTATTTCTCTTCTCATCCTATGTGGTGACTGTGGGGACTCCTACTGCGCCACCCGAGGGGTGTGGCATGACTCAAAGGGCTTGGAAGGAGCTACCTCCTAGCTGCTCTGCATTCACCTGTCACTTTGAGCAGTGTCCCAGCCTGTGGACATTTTCAAGATACTTTTTACTTGCATTATCTGATGATGTCAACATGGAATATTTTTACATTGGTGGAAATTAGCTTATCAACCAAGACAGCAACAATTAAATGACTGCACGGGTGTGGGAAGATTCTGACGGGGGG